>JAXIVJ010004074.1:10000-86817 GCA_036785665.1 Chirona hameri
AGACGGAGACGGAGACGGAGACGGAGACGGAGACGGAGACGGAGACGGAGACGGAGACGGAGACGGAGACGGAGACGGAGACGGAGACGGAGACGGAGACGGAGACGGAGACGGAGACGGAGACGGAGACGGAGACGGAGACGGAGACGGAGACGGAGACGGAGACGGAGACGGAGACGGAGACGGAGACGGAGACGGAGACGGAGACGGAGACGGAGACGGAGACGGAGACGGAGACGGAGACGGAGACGGAGACGGAGACGGAGACGGAGACGGAGACGGAGACGGAGACGGAGACGGAGACGGAGACGGAGACGAGAGACGGAGACGGAGACGGAGACGGAGACGGAGACGGAGACGGAGACGGAGACGGAGACGGAGACGGAGACGGAGACGGAGACGGAGACGGAGACGGAGACGGAGACGGAGACGGAGACGGAGACGAGACGAGACGGAGACGGAGACGGAGACGGAGACGGAGACGGAGACGGAGACGGAGACGGAGACGGAGACGGAGACGGAGACGGAGACGGAGACGGAGACGGAGACGGAGACGGAGACGGAGACGGAGACGGAGACGGAGACGGAGACGGAGACGGAGACGGAGACGGAGACGGAGACGGAGACGGAGACGGAGACGGAGACGGAGACGGAGACGGAGACGGAGACGGAGACGGAGACGGAGACGGAGACGGAGACGGAGACGGAGACGGAGACGGAGACGGAGACGGAGACGGAGACGGAGACGGAGACGGAGACGGAGACGGAGACGGAGACGGAGACGGAGACGGAGACGGAGACGGAGACGGAGACGGAGACGGAGACGGAGACGGAGACGGAGACGGAGACGGAGACGGAGACGGAGACGGAGACGGAGACGGAGACGGAGACGGAGACGGAGACGGAGACGGAGACGGAGACGGAGACGGAGACGGAGACGGAGACGGAGACGGAGACGGAGACGGAGACGGAGACGGAGACGGAGACGGAGACGGAGACGGAGACGGAGACGGAGACGGAGACGGAGACGGAGACGGAGACGGAGACGGAGACGGAGACGGAGACGG
The DNA here is from genome assembly GCA_036785665.1 of Chirona hameri. Classification (NCBI taxonomy): domain Eukaryota; kingdom Metazoa; phylum Arthropoda; class Thecostraca; order Balanomorpha; family Balanidae; genus Chirona; species Chirona hameri. The sequence goes on from JAXIVJ010004074.1 coordinate 11,068, forward strand.
AGACGGAGACGGAGACGGAGACGGAGACGGAGACGGAGACGGAGACGGAGACGGAGACGGAGACGGAGACGGAGACGGAGACGGAGACGGAGACGGAGACGGAGACGGAGACGGAGACGGAGACGGAGACGGAGACGGAGACGGAGACGGAGACGGAGACGGAGACGGAGACGGAGACGGAGACGGAGACGGAGACGGAGACGGAGACGGAGACGGAGACGGAGACGGAGACGGAGACGGAGACGGAGACGGAGACGGAGACGGAGACGGAGACGGAGACGGAGACGGAGACGGAGACGGAGACGGAGACGGAGACGGAGACGGAGACGGAGACGGAGACGGAGACGGAGACGGAGACGGAGACGGAGACGGAGACGGAGACGGAGACGGAGACGGAGACGGAGACGGAGACGGAGACGGAGACGGAGACGGAGACGGAGACGGAGACGGAGACGGAGACGGAGACGGAGACGGAGACGGAGACGGAGACGGAGACGGAGACGGAGACGGAGACGGAGACGGAGACGGAGACGGAGACGGAGACGGAGACGGAGACGGAGACGGAGACGGAGACGGAGACGGAGACGGAGACGGAGACGGAGACGGAGACGGAGACGGAGACGGAGACGGAGACGGAGACGGAGACGGAGACGGAGACGGAGACGGAGACGGAGACGGAGACGGAGACGGAGACGGAGACGGAGACGGAGACGGAGACGGAGACGGAGACGGAGACGGAGACGGAGACGGAGACGGAGACGGAGACGGAGACGGAGACGGAGACGGAGACGGAGACGGAGACGGAGACGGAGACGGAGACGGAGACGGAGACGGAGACGGAGACGGAGACGGAGACGGAGACGGAGACGGAGACGGAGACGGAGACGGAGACGGAGACGGAGACGGAGACGGAGACGGAGACGGAGACGGAGACGGAGACGGAGACGGAGACGGAGACGGAGACGGAGACGGAGACGGAGACGGAGACGGAGACGGAGACGGAGACGGAGACGGAGACGGAGACGGAGACGGAGACGGAGACGGAGACGGAGACGGAGACGGAGACGGAGACGGAGACGGAGACGGAGACGGAGACGGAGACGGAGACGGAGACGGAGACGGAGACGGAGACGGAGACGGAGACGGAGACGGAGACGGAGACGGAGACGGAGACGGAGACGGAGACGGAGACGGAGACGGAGACGGAGACGGAGACGGAGACGGAGACGGAGACGGAGACGGAGACGGAGACGGAGACGGAGACGGAGACGGAGACGGAGACGGAGACGGAGACGGAGACGGAGACGGAGACGGAGAGACGGAGACGGAGACGGAGACGGAGAGACGGAGACGGAGAGACGGAGAGACGGAGAGACGGAGAGACGGAGAGACGGAGAGACGGAGAGACGGAGAGACGGAGAGACGGAGAGACGGAGAGACGGAGAGACGGAGAGACGGAGAGACGGAGAGACGGAGAGACGGAGAGACGGAGAGACGGAGAGACGGAGAGACGGAGAGACGGAGAGACGGAGAGACGGAGAGACGGAGAGACGGAGAGACGGAGAGACGGAGAGACGGAGAGACGGAGAGACGGAGAGACGGAGAGACGGAGAGACGGAGAGACGGAGAGACGGAGAGACGGAGAGACGGAGAGACGGAGAGACGGAGAGACGGAGAGACGGAGAGACGGAGAGACGGAGAGACGGAGAGACGGAGAGACGGAGAGACGGAGAGACGGAGAGACGGAGAGACGGAGAGACGGAGAGACGGAGAGACGGAGAGACGGAGAGACGGAGAGACGGAGAGACGGAGAGACGGAGAGACGGAGAGACGGAGAGACGGAGAGACGGAGAGACGGAGAGACGGAGAGACGGAGAGACGGAGAGACGGAGAGACGGAGAGACGGAGAGACGGAGAGACGGAGAGACGGAGAGACGGAGAGACGGAGAGACGGAGAGACGGAGAGACGGAGAGACGGAGAGACGGAGAGACGGAGAGACGGAGAGACGGAGAGACGGAGAGACGGAGAGACGGAGAGACGGAGAGACGGAGAGACGGAGAGACGGAGAGACGGAGAGACGGAGAGACGGAGAGACGGAGAGACGGAGAGACGGAGAGACGGAGAGACGGAGAGACGGAGAGACGGAGAGACGGAGAGACGGAGAGACGGAGAGACGGAGAGACGGAGAGACGGAGAGACGGAGAGACGGAGAGACGGAGAGACGGAGAGACGGAGAGACGGAGAGACGGAGAGACGGAGAGACGGAGAGACGGAGAGACGGAGAGACGGAGAGACGGAGAGACGGAGAGACGGAGAGACGGAGAGACGGAGAGACGGAGAGACGGAGAGACGGAGAGACGGAGAGACGGAGAGACGGAGAGACGGAGAGACGGAGAGACGGAGAGACGGAGAGACGGAGAGACGGAGAGACGGAGAGACGGAGAGACGGAGAGACGGAGAGACGGAGAGACGGAGAGACGGAGAGACGGAGAGACGGAGAGACGGAGAGACGGAGAGACGGAGAGACGGAGAGACGGAGAGACGGAGAGACGGAGAGACGGAGAGACGGAGAGACGGAGAGACGGAGAGACGGAGAGACGGAGAGACGGAGAGACGGAGAGACGGAGAGACGGAGAGACGGAGAGACGGAGAGACGGAGAGACGGAGAGACGGAGAGACGGAGAGACGGAGAGACGGAGAGACGGAGAGACGGAGAGACGGAGAGACGGAGAGACGGAGAGACGGAGAGACGGAGAGACGGAGAGACGGAGAGACGGAGAGACGGAGAGACGGAGAGACGGAGAGACGGAGAGACGGAGAGACGGAGAGACGGAGAGACGGAGAGACGGAGAGACGGAGAGACGGAGAGACGGAGAGACGGAGAGACGGAGAGACGGAGAGACGGAGAGACGGAGAGACGGAGAGACGGAGAGACGGAGAGACGGAGAGACGGAGAGACGGAGAGACGGAGAGACGGAGAGACGGAGAGACGGAGAGACGGAGAGACGGAGAGACGGAGAGACGGAGAGACGGAGAGACGGAGAGACGGAGAGACGGAGAGACGGAGAGACGGAGAGACGGAGAGACGGAGAGACGGAGAGACGGAGAGACGGAGAGACGGAGAGACGGAGAGACGGAGAGACGGAGAGACGGAGAGACGGAGAGACGGAGAGACGGAGAGACGGAGAGACGGAGAGACGGAGAGACGGAGAGACGGAGAGACGGAGAGACGGAGAGACGGAGAGACGGAGAGACGGAGAGACGGAGAGACGGAGAGACGGAGAGACGGAGAGACGGAGAGACGGAGAGACGGAGAGACGGAGAGACGGAGAGACGGAGAGACGGAGAGACGGAGAGACGGAGAGACGGAGAGACGGAGAGACGGAGAGACGGAGAGACGGAGAGACGGAGAGACGGAGAGACGGAGAGACGGAGAGACGGAGAGACGGAGAGACGGAGAGACGGAGAGACGGAGAGACGGAGAGACGGAGAGACGGAGAGACGGAGAGACGGAGAGACGGAGAGACGGAGAGACGGAGAGACGGAGAGACGGAGAGACGGAGAGACGGAGAGACGGAGAGACGGAGAGACGGAGAGACGGAGAGACGGAGAGACGGAGAGACGGAGAGACGGAGAGACGGAGAGACGGAGAGACGGAGAGACGGAGAGACGGAGAGACGGAGAGACGGAGAGACGGAGAGACGGAGAGACGGAGAGACGGAGAGACGGAGAGACGGAGAGACGGAGAGACGGAGAGACGGAGAGACGGAGAGACGGAGAGACGGAGAGACGGAGAGACGGAGAGACGGAGAGACGGAGAGACGGAGAGACGGAGAGACGGAGAGACGGAGAGACGGAGAGACGGAGAGACGGAGAGACGGAGAGACGGAGAGACGGAGAGACGGAGAGACGGAGAGACGGAGAGACGGAGAGACGGAGAGACGGAGAGACGGAGAGACGGAGAGACGGAGAGACGGAGAGACGGAGAGACGGAGAGACGGAGAGACGGAGAGACGGAGAGACGGAGAGACGGAGAGACGGAGAGACGGAGAGACGGAGAGACGGAGAGACGGAGAGACGGAGAGACGGAGAGACGGAGAGACGGAGAGACGGAGAGACGGAGAGACGGAGAGACGGAGAGACGGAGAGACGGAGAGACGGAGAGACGGAGAGACGGAGAGACGGAGAGACGGAGAGACGGAGAGACGGAGAGACGGAGAGACGGAGAGACGGAGAGACGGAGAGACGGAGAGACGGAGAGACGGAGAGACGGAGAGACGGAGAGACGGAGAGACGGAGAGACGGAGAGACGGAGAGACGGAGAGACGGAGAGACGGAGAGACGGAGAGACGGAGAGACGGAGAGACGGAGAGACGGAGAGACGGAGAGACGGAGAGACGGAGAGACGGAGAGACGGAGAGACGGAGAGACGGAGAGACGGAGAGACGGAGAGACGGAGAGACGGAGAGACGGAGAGACGGAGAGACGGAGAGACGGAGAGACGGAGAGACGGAGAGACGGAGAGACGGAGAGACGGAGAGACGGAGAGACGGAGAGACGGAGAGACGGAGAGACGGAGAGACGGAGAGACGGAGAGACGGAGAGACGGAGAGACGGAGAGACGGAGAGACGGAGAGACGGAGAGACGGAGAGACGGAGAGACGGAGAGACGGAGAGACGGAGAGACGGAGAGACGGAGAGACGGAGAGACGGAGAGACGGAGAGACGGAGAGACGGAGAGACGGAGAGACGGAGAGACGGAGAGACGGAGAGACGGAGAGACGGAGAGACGGAGAGACGGAGAGACGGAGAGACGGAGAGACGGAGAGACGGAGAGACGGAGAGACGGAGAGACGGAGAGACGGAGAGACGGAGAGACGGAGAGACGGAGAGACGGAGAGACGGAGAGACGGAGAGACGGAGAGACGGAGAGACGGAGAGACGGAGAGACGGAGAGACGGAGAGACGGAGAGACGGAGAGACGGAGAGACGGAGAGACGGAGAGACGGAGAGACGGAGAGACGGAGAGACGGAGAGACGGAGAGACGGAGAGACGGAGAGACGGAGAGACGGAGAGACGGAGAGACGGAGAGACGGAGAGACGGAGAGACGGAGAGACGGAGAGACGGAGAGACGGAGAGACGGAGAGACGGAGAGACGGAGAGACGGAGAGACGGAGAGACGGAGAGACGGAGAGACGGAGAGACGGAGAGACGGAGAGACGGAGAGACGGAGAGACGGAGAGACGGAGAGACGGAGAGACGGAGAGACGGAGAGACGGAGAGACGGAGAGACGGAGAGACGGAGAGACGGAGAGACGGAGAGACGGAGAGACGGAGAGACGGAGAGACGGAGAGACGGAGAGACGGAGAGACGGAGAGACGGAGAGACGGAGAGACGGAGAGACGGAGAGACGGAGAGACGGAGAGACGGAGAGACGGAGAGACGGAGAGACGGAGAGACGGAGAGACGGAGAGACGGAGAGACGGAGAGACGGAGAGACGGAGAGACGGAGAGACGGAGAGACGGAGAGACGGAGAGACGGAGAGACGGAGAGACGGAGAGACGGAGAGACGGAGAGACGGAGAGACGGAGAGACGGAGAGACGGAGAGACGGAGAGACGGAGAGACGGAGAGACGGAGAGACGGAGAGACGGAGAGACGGAGAGACGGAGAGACGGAGAGACGGAGAGACGGAGAGACGGAGAGACGGAGAGACGGAGAGACGGAGAGACGGAGAGACGGAGAGACGGAGAGACGGAGAGACGGAGAGACGGAGAGACGGAGAGACGGAGAGACGGAGAGACGGAGAGACGGAGAGACGGAGAGACGGAGAGACGGAGAGACGGAGAGACGGAGAGACGGAGAGACGGAGAGACGGAGAGACGGAGAGACGGAGAGACGGAGAGACGGAGAGACGGAGAGACGGAGAGACGGAGAGACGGAGAGACGGAGAGACGGAGAGACGGAGAGACGGAGAGACGGAGAGACGGAGAGACGGAGAGACGGAGAGACGGAGAGACGGAGAGACGGAGAGACGGAGAGACGGAGAGACGGAGAGACGGAGAGACGGAGAGACGGAGAGACGGAGAGACGGAGAGACGGAGAGACGGAGAGACGGAGAGACGGAGAGACGGAGAGACGGAGAGACGGAGAGACGGAGAGACGGAGAGACGGAGAGACGGAGAGACGGAGAGACGGAGAGACGGAGAGACGGAGAGACGGAGAGACGGAGAGACGGAGAGACGGAGAGACGGAGAGACGGAGAGACGGAGAGACGGAGAGACGGAGAGACGGAGAGACGGAGAGACGGAGAGACGGAGAGACGGAGAGACGGAGAGACGGAGAGACGGAGAGACGGAGAGACGGAGAGACGGAGAGACGGAGAGACGGAGAGACGGAGAGACGGAGAGACGGAGAGACGGAGAGACGGAGAGACGGAGAGACGGAGAGACGGAGAGACGGAGAGACGGAGAGACGGAGAGACGGAGAGACGGAGAGACGGAGAGACGGAGAGACGGAGAGACGGAGAGACGGAGAGACGGAGAGACGGAGAGACGGAGAGACGGAGAGACGGAGAGACGGAGAGACGGAGAGACGGAGAGACGGAGAGACGGAGAGACGGAGAGACGGAGAGACGGAGAGACGGAGAGACGGAGAGACGGAGAGACGGAGACGCAGAGACGGAGACGCAGAGACGGAGACGCAGAGACGGAGACGCAGAGACGGAGACGCAGAGACGGAGACGCAGAGACGGAGACGCAGAGACGGAGACGCAGAGACGGAGACGCAGAGACGGAGACGCAGAGACGGAGACGCAGAGACGGAGACGCAGAGACGGAGACGCAGAGACGGAGACGCAGAGAGCAGGCAGACTGTCGGCAGCCAGAGAGAGCAGACTGTCGGCAGCCAGAGAGAGCAGACTGTCGGCAGCCAGAGAGAGCAGACTGTCGGCAGCCAGAGAGAGCAGACAGAGAGAGACACAGAGAGCAGAGAGAGAGAGACACAGAGAGCAGAGAGAGAGAGAGAGAGAGAGAGAGAGAGAGAGAGAGAGAGAGAGAGAGAGAGAGAGAGAGAGAGAGAGAGGGGGGGGGGGGGGAGAGAGGGGGAGAGAGAGAGCGAGAGAGCGAGAGAGCGAGAGAGCGAGTGAGCGAGTGAGCGAGTGAGCGAGTGAGCGTGTGAGCGTGTGAGCGTGTGAGCGCGTGAGCGCGTGAGTGCTGGAGCTGTCACACGGCGCATCGAACCGCACGACGGGCCAGACGGGCCCTCCTCATCGCAAACCACGCCGCCGCCACACACACCCGACCAGTGACAACGTGACAACGTGACCCTCATCAGTGACAACGTGACGCTCCCAACAGCTGACTGCGCTAATCCTGCTGTCTCTTTCTCTTCATTTCCAGTCGCAGTGCTGGCATCAATACCGTTCATTTCCAGCCGCAGTGCTGGCATCAATATCGCTCATTTGCAGCCGATGAAAGTGACATAAGGAGGCTTTCATATTTTATATAACTTTTGTGAAGAAAATTGAAAGAGCCCATTTTTAGGGAAACTTCTGCTCGCCAAAGTTGGGGGGACGCCACCCCCGGCCCAGATGTTGGGGGACAGCGCCCCCCCCATCTGCCCCCCCCCCCCCGTTCCCGGGCCCCTGGGAATCAGAGACGTGCAGCCGCGGTAAGACGGGACGGGGCATAACTGGCACACAAGGACGGGCAACAGAGACGTGCAGACGCGGTAAGACGGGACGGGTATAACGGAGACAGGGACGGGCAACAGAGACGTGCAGACGCGGTAAGACGGGACGGGGTATAACGGAGACACAGGGACGGGCAACAGAGACGTGCAGACGCTGTAAGACGGGACGGGCATAACTGGCAAACAGGGACGGGCAACAGGCACGTGCAGTCGCGGTAAGATGGGACGGGCATAACTGGCACACAGGGACGGGCAACAGAGTGCAGCCGCGGTAAGACGGGACGGGGCATAACTGGCACACAGGGACGTGCAACAGAGACGTGCAGCCGCAGTAAGACTGGACGGCGCATAGCTGGCACACAGGGACGGGCAACAGAGACGTGCAGCCGCGGTAAGACGGGACGGGGCATAACTGGCACACTGGGACGGGCAACAGAGACGTGCAGCCGCGGTAAGACGGGACGGGGCATAACTGGCACATAGGGACGGGCAACAGAGACGTGCAGCCGCGGTAAGACGGGACGGGGCATAACTGGCACACTGGGACGGGCAACAGAGACGTGCAGACGCGGTAAGACGGGACGGGCATAACTGGCACACAGGGACGGGCAACAGAGACGTGCAGCTGCGGTAAGACGGGACGGGGCATAACTGGCACACTGGGACGGGCAACAGAGATGGGCAGACGCGGTAAGCCAGGACGGGGAATAACGGAGACACAGGGAGGGCAACAGAGACGTGCAGTCGCAGTAAGATGGGACGGGCATATTTGGCACACAGGGACGGGCAACAGAGACGTGCAGACGCGGTAAGCCAGGACGGGGAATAACGGGGACACAGGGACGGGCAACAGAGACGTGCAGCCGCGGTAAGACGGGACGGGGCATAACTGGCACACTGGGACGGGCAACAGAGACGTGCAGCCGCGGTATGACGGGACGGGGCATAACTGGCACACTGGGACAGGCAACAGAGACGTGCATAACTGGCACATAGGGACGGGCAACAGAGACGTGCAGCCGCGGTAAGACGGGACGGGGCATAACTGGCACACTGGGACGGGCAACAGAGACGTGTAGACGCGGTAAGCCAGGACGGGGAATAACGGAGACACAGGGACGGGCAACAGAGACGTGCAGACGCGGTAAGATGGGACGGGCATAACTGGCACACAGGGACGGGCAACAGAGACGTGCAGACGCGGTAAGCCAGGACGGGGAATAACGGAGACACAGGGACGGGCAACAGAGACGTGCAGACGCGGTAAGACGGGACGGAGAATAACGGAGACACAGGGACGGGCAACAGAGACGTGCAGACGCGGTAAGATGGGACGGGCATAACTGGCACACAGGGATGGGCAACAGAGACGTGCAGCCGCGGTAAGACGGGACGGGGCATAACTGGCACACAGGGACGGGCAATAGAGACGTGCAGACGCGGTAAGACGGGACGGGGCATAACTGACACACTGGTTCGGGCAACAGAGACGTGCAGACGCGGTAAGACGGGACGGGGCATAACTGGAGACACAGGGACGGGCAACAGGCACGTGCAGACGCCGTAAGACGGGGCAGGGCATAACTGGCACACAGGGACGGGCAACAGGCACGTGCAGACGCGGGAAGACGGGATGGGGCATAACTGGCACACAGGGACTGGCAACAGGCACGTGCAGACGCGGTAAGACGGGACGGGGCATAACGGGCACACAGGGACGGGCAACAGAGACGTGCAGACGCGGTAAGACGGGACGGGCATAACGGAGACACAGGGACGGGCAACAGAAGTGCAGACGCGGTAAGACGGGGCGGGCATAACGGAGGCACAGGGACGGGCAACAGAGACATGCAGACGCGGTAAGACGGGGCGGGGCATAACTGGCACACAGGGACGGGCAACAGAGACGTGCAGACGCGGTAATACGGGACGGGGCATAACTGGCACACAGGGACGGGCAACAGACACGTGCAGACGCGGTAAGACGGGACGGGGCATAACTGACACACAGGGACGAGCAACAGGCACGTGGAGACGCGGTAAGACGGGACGGGGCATAACGGGCACACAGGGACGGGCAACAGAGACGTGCAGACGCGGTAAGACGGGACGGGCATAACGGAGACACAGGGACGGGCAACAGAGAAGTGCAGACGTGGTAGGACGGGCGGGCATAACGGAGGCACAGGGACGGGCAACAGAGACATGCAGACGCGGTAAGACGGGGCGGGGCATAACTGGCACACAGGGACGGGCAACAGGCACGTGCAGATACGGTAAGACGGGACGGGGCATAACGGGCACACAGGGACGGGCAACATAGACGTGCAGACGCGGTAAGACGGGACGGGCATAACGGAGACACAGGGACGGGCAACATTGAAGTGCAGACGCGGTAAGACGGGGCGGGCATAACGGAGGCACAGGGATGGGCAACAGAGACATGCAGACGCGGTAAGACGGGGCGGGGCATAACTGGCACACAGGGACGGGCAACAGAGACGTGCAGACGCGGTAATACGGGACGGAGCATAACTGGCACACAGGGACGGGAAACAGGCACGTGCAGACGCGGTAAGACGGGACGGGGCATAACTGGCACACAGGGACGGGCAACAGGCACGTGGAGACGCGGTAAGACGGGACGGGGCATAACGGGCACACAGGGACGGGCAACAGAGACGTGCAGACGCGGTAAGACGGGACGGGCATAACGGAGACACAGGGACGGGCAACAGAGAAGTGCAGACGCGGTAAGACGGGACGGGGCATAACGGGCACACAGGGACGGGCAACAGAGACGTGCAGACGCGGTAAGACGGGACGGGCATAACGGAGACCAGGGACGGGCAACAGAGAAGTGCAGACGCGGTAAGACGGGACGGGCATAACGGAGACACAGGGACGGGCAACAGAGACGTGCAGACGCGGTAAGACGGGACGGGCATAACGGAGACACAGGGACGGGCAACAGAGAAGTGCAGACGCGGTAAGACGGGACGGGCATAACGGAGACACAGGGATGCGAGTGTCATCCAACTTATGACTGCGAAGACATAACGAAACGGTACGGTACACCAGTTGACATACGATCCAGACACGAGAACAACCGACATCTAATCATAATTATACAAACTGTCCTGTCTCTGCAGCGAACATCCAAAACTCGTCGCACGGAATCAGAGTGCCGGTGTCTAAAGGGATTATACGTTTTGTTTTTCTTCCCCAGAATAATTGAGTTACATAGCAAAAAAGTACTTATAAAGGTGGTAGAAGTCCCACGGAAGCCACATTTTTCTGGAAATGACCTCTTCTGCACGTAAGGACATTCCAAAGTGCGCGGTGATGCCACCGCGTATTTTCTGCAGGACCGGCTGAGGCAGAGCCAGTCGTCTCTTTTATGGTAATAAAAACACCTCACTTATGGCATATTTCCGGTAAAATAAGCAATATTTGAAAGAAAATAAACTTCTTTTTTTTGTTCCAACGACACCAGCAGTTACCTAGTTTTCCCATAAAATTCTATATTTTTCATGAATTTTCATGCCAAAAAATTAATACACCACCACCAAATTATCAACGCTAAAGGCCGGAGATAAGAAAACCACAACAACACAAAACCTCAACGAACAGTGTGTAGTAATACAAAGTCCCGTCAGTTTTGAATTGCATAATAATTTTGTGATCCAGTGTAGGACTTGCAGATAATTCAAAACTCTAAAATTGATCTTAAGATAAAAGTGGTGGACAGTAGTGCCGATCAAGTACTCGTTATCTGATACTAGTCTCGAAAAACGCCGAAGTTTAAACGCTGATAATTGCTGAAATAATGGACTAAATGAGCATTGAGGTCCCTGTTATATGTCTTAAACGTGTTTAAAGCTCATACAACTGCAAAAGAGTGCATTTACTTTCAGGACGGAAACCCTTTAATCACATTTGAGTGGGTTTCCGATGCTAAGCGTCTTATGTATTCATGAGCGGGCGGGCTCGGGGCCGAGTTTTCCTCCAGCGGGCGGGCTCGGGGTCGAGTTTTTCTCCGGCGGGAAGCATTCCGGATCGCCAAATGATCCAATTCACATCCAATGCCCTCAGTTTGCAGCGGCGAACACCGTCGGTCGGCCGCTCTGCCAGACAGGCGCTCTGGTTTGGCAGAGCGAGTCCGACCCAAGGTCAGAAGATGCCAAGTAGACCCGACCGGTCTGGGTAGCGAACAGCGTGACGTCACGGGCACGAAGCCATAGGGACGACATGGTCAAATGGTGCTAAATTGGGTCGCTTCAAGCCGCTGACGTTTGCATATTTCTCTGATTCAAAGCAATTGGACGTGATATATCGCCCATCTGATCTCATATCTACCCGTACTTTGGTAAACCCTGGCAATGTCAACGAACTGCAGACGGACATACGGGATACTTCCTCATTCGGCATCTAGCAAAAACCAAACAAACGCGCCTCCTCTCGAAACGCCTTCCCATCGTCCGACAGACGTGATATAATGCCACCGAAGTGGAGTGAAGTGAAGTGAAGTGGAGTGAAGTGAAGTGAAGTGGAGTGGAGTGAAGTGCCACTGTCTCGGTCGTAGCAATGCCAGCTCCTCAGTCTAGACGAGGAGAACACATCGGTTGTTTTCTCAGCGGCCGAGCAAGCACTGCACGTGCGCCTTCTAAACAGCATCTCCCCGGTGAGCGGATTGTCATGTCACGAGGCCGACCCAACATTGACCGTGACCGCAACTTGTGACCGCTAGTATCAGACTCCCTGGGACCGACGTGCAGTCCCGCAGGCGGCAGCAACCGTCGGCTTCCCAGGCTACCCGTCGGCTTCCCAGGCCACAGCAGCATGCCATATTCCCGCAGGCGGCAGCATCCGTCGGCTTCCAGGCCACAGCAGCATGCCAGACAGGACCGAGGTCACGCCGAGGTCACGCCCAGGTGACCGAGGTCACGCCGAGGTTACACAAACGACTAACACTTACCCCAAAAGCTTGCGACGAATAAAGACTTCGACAGTTTCCGCGTTGTCGTTTTCATATCATAAGCTCACGTTCCATAACCTTGGAATGACTTCCGTCATTTGTGTGTAAATCGTCGCAGCCGTCTATAGGGGGGGGGGGGGATCTACTTCTGACACTGAATGGCTGTCGACGGAGACTCAGTGTGAGACCACCGCCGTTCATACATTGATCTGCTGTAGTCTACGGGATACACATTCCGAGATGACCGCTCAGACGTATTATATCACTGATACGCCGGATACCGGCACTGATACATCCTGTAGAATCTGCAGCCGCCCCGCCGGATACCGGATCTGATACATTCTGCAGAATCTGCAGCCGCCCCGCCGGATACCGGCTCTGATACATTCTGCAGAATCTGCAGCCGCCCCGCCGGATACCGGCTCTGATACATTCTGCAGAATCTGCAGCCGCCCCGCCGGATACCGGCTCTGATACATTCTGCAGAATCTGCAGCCGCCCCGCCGGATAGATGGATCTCCTCAGCAGCTCTGGCGGAAATCCAGCAGCACCCGAGCCCAGCGACACGGCCGTCCCAGTCTCCGGCTCCGGATCCGGTTCCGGCGCTGTACATATGACCGTCACTGGGCCGACGCCCGTATCCGACGCCATCCAGCGCCACCCGAGTCGACCGACATGGCCGTCGCAGTCTCCGGCTCCGTCCCAGTCTCCGGCTCTGTCTCCGGTTCCCTGGATCCGGCGCTGTACACATGACCGGCCGCCGATTAGTGTGGTGCTTCCCGTCTCCGGCGTCACATACGGCTGATACATGATCAGGGGAACACGATTTCCGGCTCGTTGACCAATCATTTTTGACACACTGACTGTCTGACACACTGACACACTGACACACTGACACACTGACACACTGACACACTGCCGGCACATATACACAGCGGTGTCGCCTGCCGCCGCGGATCGACCCCGGGAACGGAGCCAGTCATCGATACCGACCGGCGGTCATTGTCTCAGGGTCACTCGCAGCGGGGCACTTCCCACACCAGGCTCAGTCGGGCGGCGGTGGAGGCGCCGCGCAGCCGGGGGTGGCCGCTAAAAGCCAGCACGACGAAAACGACTGCGAACCAGTCAGCTGCGAAACATCAGCAATCCCCAATAACCACGCGCCAGACGGTACCACAACACCTCCGTCGGCGGAGATAGCTCAGTCGACAGCTCCCCAACGGCTCAAAACATAACACGCTCAGTTAATGGACCCAGTCAGCCACAAGGAGGACCCAGCAACGATTGCCGAACGAGCTGTTATCATTTAAATAGCACACGCTCAGTTAATGGACCCAGTCAGCCACACGGAGGACCCAGCAAAGATTGCCGAACGAGCTGATATCATTTCCAGCTACCACGCTCTTGTATTTCTGATGTTACCATTCTCGGTCGGGTTTCCTCTCGGTATTTCAATAGATACGGCGTGATATGGCGGGCTAATTCCAACGTGCTAACTTCCGCTACACCCGGATACGCACAGGACGTTAGATGCAGCATAATCCGCAGCTGAGCCGATTGCACCAATTTGCATCCAAATGGCTGAGCGCCGTTTAGATACCAGACGAGGCAGACAGAGAGCACTGGAGCACTGGAGCACTGGAGCACTGGAGCACTGGAGCACTGGAGCACTGGAGCACTGGAGCACTCAGCTGAGCCAGACCGTGACTGACACTGTAACACAGCCATGCGTTCGGCGTTTTTACACACGGGTCCACACGATTTGGCAGTGTGAGTTGTATCACCATTCTACAGATACGCCGTGGCAGTCGGCCAGAGCCGACCGGCACGCCTGTCCAACTAGAGAGCGAGGCGCTCTGCAGCTGCCCCCGTTCTTGTCCCGGCCCTGTCCCGGCCCACACCACCCCAGAGTCTCTGTTAAGTCGCCTGTCGCCCGGCAGTTCACCCGCCGGCAGCCGGCAGACGCGGATAACACCTTATTTCTGGCCGGCGTCTGACGCTGGCAACAAACTGATCACATCTGGCAACCCCAGCGGCCCGCCTCTGTCTGAGTCGGCCCTACTGCTATAACACCGCGGGCTGGCATCGCCCGCGGCGACCGGGGGCTGCGGCGCTGGAATGTCGCACACGGCGCAGACCAGAGGCGAATGTGGCTGTGGCGGTGACCGCGCCGGACCGGAGCGGGACGGGGCAGGCCAGAGAGGGTGGGGCGGGACAGTCGAGACGCACTACTCTGGGCGACCTCCGCCGCTCTGTCTACCAACCGGTATCTGCAACCGCGCGCCCACCAAACCGCTGACAAACGAAACTCAATCACATCAAATCAACCAAACGGACAAATCGAGTCGAAACTCGCAAAGAGCCGCAGAAACTTGCAGGATGCTCGTCTTCCCCATGTTTCGGTGCCTGGCTAGTCACAGCGGTAGAAGCATGGCCGATTCTGGTCTTATCCCTCTTCCTCATCCTCATCCTCATCCTCATCCATCCAAACATCTCTGTTCTCCACTAAACACCACTGGCACTTGGCACAGTGTTTCATGGCAAGCCAATCTGCAGGACCACCGAAAGCGACAAAAACCTTCCGCGTCACCATCTCTGGTCTCCACACAGCACCACGGAAGCTGGCCGAGGAATCGTGACTTCAACGTCACGCGCCCAGCCGCCGCGCCGCCGCCACACGACGCAGTGACCTACAGAGGAGGCGATACTCCGTCTGACGGCCACTCTGCCCCGCGATACTCCGTCTGACGGCCACTCTGCCCCGCGATACTCCGTCTGACGGCCACTCTGCCCCGCGATACTCTGTCTGACGGCCACTCTGCCCCGTGATACTCCGTCTGACGGCCACTCTGCCCCGCGATACTCCGTCTGGCGGCCACTCTGCCCCGCGATACTCCGTCCGACGGCCACTCTGCCCCGCGATACTCATTCTGGCGGTCACTCTGCCCCGCGATACTCCGTCTGACGGCCACTCTGCCCCGCGATACTCCGTCTGACGGCCACTCTGCCCCGCGATACTCCATATGACGGCCACTCTGCCCCGCGATACTCTGTCTGACGGCCACTCTGCCCCGTGATACTCAATCTGACGGCCACTCTGACCCGCGATACTCCGTCTGATGGCCACTCTGCCCCGCGTTACTCCGTCTGACGGCCACTCTGCCCCGCGATACTCCGTCTGACGGCCACTCTGCCCCGCGATACTCATTCTGGCGGCCACTCTGCCCGCGATACTCCGTCTGACGGCCACTCTGCCCCGCGATACTCCGTCTGACGGCCACTCTGCCCCGCGATACTCATTATGACGGTCACTCTGCCCCGCGATACTCCGTCTGACGGCCACTCTGCCCCGCGATACTCCGTCTGACGACCACTCTGCCCCGCGATACTCATTTTGGCGGCCACTCTGCACCGCGATACTCCATCTGACGGCCTCTCTGCCCCGCGATACTCCGTCTGATGGCCTCTCTGCCCCGCGATACTCTGTCTGACGGCCACTCTGCCCCGCGATACTCCATCTGACGGCCACTCTGCCCCGCGATACTCATTATGACGGCCACTCTGCCCCTCGATACTCCGTCTGACGGCCACTCTGCCCCGCGATACTCCGTCTGACGGCCACTCTGCCCCGCGATACTACGTCTGACGGTCTCTCTGCCCCGCGATACTCATAATGACGGCCACTCTGCCCCGCGATACTCATTATGACGGTCACTCTGCCCCGCGATACTCCGTCTGACGGCCACTCTGCCCCGCGATACTCCGTCTGACGGCCACTCTGCCCCGCGATACTCATTCTGACGGCCACTCTGCCCCGCGATACTCCGTCTGACGGCCACTCTGCCCCGCGATACTCCGCCTGACGGCCACTCTGCCCCGCGATACTCATTATGACAGCCACTCTGCCCCGCGATACTCCGTCTGACGGCCACTCTGCCCCGCGATACTCCGTCTGACGGCCACTCTGCCCCGCGATACTCCGTCTGACGGCCACTCTGCCCCGCGATACTCCGTCTGACGGCCACTCTGCCCCGCGATACTCCGTCTGACGGCCACTCTGCCCCGCGATACTCATTATGACGGCCACTCTGCCCCGCGATACTGCGTCTGACGGTCACTCTGCCCCGCGATACTCCGTCTGACGGACACTCAGCCCTGCGATACTCTGTCTGACGGCCACTGTGCCCCGTGATACTCATGCTGACGGCCACTCTGCCCCGCGATACTCTGTCTGACGGCCACTCTGCCCCGCGATACTCCATCTGACGGCCACTCTGCCCCGCGATACTCCGTCTGACGGCCACTCTGCCCCGCGATACTCATTATGAAGGCCACTCTGCCCCGCGATACTCCGTCTTGCGGCCACTCAGCCCCGCGAAACTCTGTCTGACGGCCACTGTGCCTCGTGATACTCATTCTGACGGCCGCTCTGCCCCGCGATACTCTGTCTGACGGACACTCTGCCCCGTGATACTCATTCTGACGGCCACTCTGCCCCGCGATACTCTGTCTGACGGCCACTCTGCCCCGCGATACTCCGTTTGACGGCCACTCTGCCCCGCGATACTCCGTCTGACGGCCACTCTGCCCCGCGATACTCCATCTGACGGCCACTCTGCCCCGCGATGCTCCGTCTGACGGCCACTCTGCCCCGCGATACTCCGTCTGACGGCCACTCTGCCCCGCGATACTCCGTCTGACGGCCACTCTGCCCCACGATACTCATTATGACGGCCATTCTGCCCCGCGATACTCCATCTGACGGCCAGTCTGCCGCGTGATACTCCGTCTGACGGCCACTCTGCCCCGCGATACTCCATCTAACGGCCAGCCTGCCCCGCGATACTCCGTCTGACGGCCACTCTGCCCCGCGATACTCCGTCTGACGGCCACTCTGCCCCGCGATACTCATTATGACGGCCACTCTGCCCCGCGATACTCTGTCTGACGGCCACTCTGCCCCGCGATACTCCGTCTGACAGTCTCTCTGCCCCGCGATACTCAATCTGACGGCCACTCTGCCCCGCGATACTCATTATGACGGCCACTCTGCCCCGCGATACTCATTATGACGGCCACTCTGCCCCGCGATGCTCCATCTGACGGCCACTCTGCCCCGCGATACTCATTATGACGGCCACTCTGCCCCGCGATACTCCATCTGACGGCCTCTCTGCCCCGCGATACTCCATCTGACGGCCACTCTGCCCCGCGATACTCCGTCTGACGGCCACTCTGCCCCGCGATACTCCGTCTGACTGCCACTCTGCCCCGCGATACTCCGTCTGACGGCCACTCTGCCCCGCGATACTCATTATGACGGCCACTCTGCCCCGCGATACTCCATCTGACGGCCTCTCTGCCCCGCGATACTCCGTCTGACGGCCACTCTGCCCCGCGATACTCCGTCTGACGGCCACTCTGCGCCGCGATATTCATTCTGGCGGCCACTCTGCCCCGCGATACTCATTATGACGGCCACTCTGCCCCGCGATACTCCGTCTGACAGCCACTCTGCCCCGCGATACTCCGTCTGACGGCCACTCTGCTCCGCGATACTCATTCTGGCGGTCACTCTGCCTCGCGATACTCCATCTGACGGCCTCTCTGCCCCGCGATACTCCGTCTGACGGCCTCTCTGCCCCGCGATACTCTGTCTGACGGCCACTCTGCCCCGCGATACTCCATCTGACGGCCACTCTGCCCCGCGATACTCATTATGACGGCCACTCTGCCCCGCGATACTCCGTCTGACGGCCTCTCTGCCCCGCGATACTCCGTCTGACGGCCACTCTGCCCCGCGATACTCCGTCTGACAGTCTCTCTGCCCCGCGATACTCATTATGACGGCCACTCTGCCCCGCGATACTCATTCTGACGGCCACTCTGCCCCGCGATACTCCGTCTGACGGCCACTCTGCCCCGCGATACTTATTATGACGGTCACTCTGCCCCGCGATGCTCCATCTGACGGCCACTCTGCCCTGCGATACTCCATCTGACGGCCACTATGCCCCGCGATACTCATTATGACGGCCACTCTGCCCCGCGATACTCCGTCTGACGGCCACTCTGCCCCGCGATACTCCATCTGACGGCCACTCTGCCCCGCGATACTCTGTCTGACGGCCACTCTGCCCCGTGATACTCCGTCTGACGGCCACTCTGCCCCGCGATACTCCGTCTGACGGCCACTCTGCCCCGCGATACTCCGTCTGACGGCCACTCTGCCCCGCGATACTCCATCTGACAGCCACTCTGCCCCGCGATACTCATTCTGGCGGCCACTCTGCCTCGCGATACTCCGTCTGACGGCCACTCTGCCCCGCGATACTCCGTCTGACGGCCACTCTGCCCCGCGATACTCCATATGACGGCCACTCTGCCCCGCGATACTCTGTCTGACGGCCACTCTGCCCCGTGATACTCAATCTGACGGCCACTCTGACCCGCGATACTCCGTCTGACGGCCACTCTGCCCCGCGATACTCCGTCTGACGGCCACTCTGCCCCGCGATACTCCGTCTGACGGCCACTCTGCCCCTCGATACTCCATCTGACAGCCACTCTGCCCCGCGATACTCCATCTGACGGCCACTCTGCCCCGCGATACTCCGTCTGACGGCCACTCTGCCCCGCGATACTCCGTCTGACGACCACTCTGCCCCGCGATACTCATTATGACGGCCACTCTGTCCCGCGATACTCCGTCTGACGGCCACTCTGTCCCGCGATACTCCGTCTGACGGCCACTCTGCCCCGCGATACTCCGTCTGACGGCCACTCTGCAACGCGATACTCCGTCTGACGGCCACTCTGCCCCGCGATACTCCGTCTGACGGCCACTCTGCCCCGCGAAACTCCGTCTGACGGCCACTCTGCCCCGCGATACTCCGTCTGACGGCCACTCTGCCCCGCGATACTCATTATGACGGCCACTCTGCCCCGCGATACTCATTATGACGGCCACTCTGTCCCGCGATACTCCGTCTGACGGCCACTCTGCAACGCGATACTCCGTCTGACGGCCACTCTGCCCCGCGATACTCCGTCTGACGGCCACTCTGCCCCGCGAAACTCCGTCTGACGGCCACTCTGCCCCGCGATACTCCGTCTGACGGCCACTCTGCCCCGCGATACTCATTATGACGGCCACTCTGCCCCGCGATACTCCGTCTGACGGCCACTCTGCCCCGCGATACTCCGTCTGACGGCCACTCTGCCCCGCGATACTCCGTCTGACGGCCACTCTGCCCCGCGATACTCCGTCTGACGGCCACTCTGCCCCGCGATACTCCGTCTGACGGCCACTCTGCCCCGCGATACTCCGTCTGACGGCCACTCTGCCCCGCGATACTCCGTCTGACGGCAACTCTGCCCCGCGATTCTCATTCTGGCGGCCACTCTGCCCCGCGATACTCCGTCTGACGGCAACTCTGCCCCGCGATTCTCATTCTGGCGGCCACTCTGCCCCGCGATACTCCGTCTGACGGCCACTCTGCCCCGCGATACTCCATCTGACGGCCTCTCTGCCCCGCGATACTCCGTCTGACGGCCACTCTGCCCCGCGATACTGCGTCTGACGGCCTCTCTGCCCCGCGATCGTCACTGCCCCGCGAGATCGGCCTCTTTACAAGGCGATGCCCGCTTAGCACGCCGCTCGCGACTTTACGGCCGTGTCAGAGCACTTAGCCGCCATGTCAGAGCACTTAGCCGCTGTGTTAAGCAGGTTAGCGACACGCTAAAGCAGGTTAGCGACACCGCCCGTCTAGCCAGCGCCATGTGGCAGCAAGTTGGTGATCCGGACTCTGTAACGCGGACTTAGTGATGCTTAAAGCAACAAGTGCCGTCAGAGTCCCATTAGACGGAGTGTGAGCCACTCCGGGCGAGCTGCTGGGGTAATGTACGTTGCCCGCCGGCCGACTTTACACCGCCTCTCGCCTTTCAGGGCGGAGTAAT
This sequence comes from Chirona hameri, assembly GCA_036785665.1. Taxonomy (NCBI): domain Eukaryota; kingdom Metazoa; phylum Arthropoda; class Thecostraca; order Balanomorpha; family Balanidae; genus Chirona; species Chirona hameri. The sequence continues at coordinate 31,701 of JAXIVJ010004074.1, forward strand.
CGCTCTTGGCGGCGTGCTACGGTTTCGGGGCGTGCATTAAACGCCGCGCGCCACGCCGGCGGGGCTCAAATGAGGCAGAAACGCAATCACCACCGCCGTCGCCGCCGCCGCCGCCGCCGCGGTGCGCCAGTGTCCGCCAGCCAGACAGTCTCTCCTGCAGGCTGTGTCCTGTGTCCGGCCAGTGTCCGCCGGCCGGACAGTCTCTCCTGCAGGCTGTGTCCCGTGTCCGGCCGGACACAATTTCTCCTGCAGGCTGTGTCCTGTGTCCGGCCAGTGTCCGCCGGCCGGACAGTCTCTCCTGCAGGCTGTGTCCTGTGTCCGGCCAGTGTCCGCCAGCCGGACAGTCTCTCCTGCAGGCTGTGTACTGTGTCCGGCCAGTGTCCGCCGGCCGGACAGTCTCTCCTGCAGGCTGTGTCCTGTGTCCGGCCAGTGTCCGCCGGCCGGACAGTCTCTCCTGCAGGCTGTGTCCTGTGTCCGGCCAGTGTCCGCCGGCCGGACAGTCTCTCCTGCAGGCTGTGTCCTGTGTCCGGTCAGTGTCCGCCGGCCGGACAGTCTCTCCTGCAGGCTGTATCCTGTGTCCGGCCGGACACAATCTCTCCTGCAGGCTGTGTCCTGTGTCCGGCCAGTGTCCGCCAGCCGGACAGTCTCTCCTGCAGGCTGTGTCCTGTGTCCGGCTAGTGTCCGCCAGCCGGACAGTCTCTCCTGCAGGCTGTATCCTGTGTCCGGCCGGACACAATCTCTCCTGCAGGCTGTGTCCTGTGTCCGGCCAGTGTCCGCCGGCCGGACAGTCTCTCCTGCAGGCTGTGTCCTGTCCGGCCAGTGTCCGCCGGCCGGACAGTCTCTCCTTCAGGCTGTGTCCTGTGTCCGGCCAGTGTCCGTCGGCCGTACAGTCTCTCCTGCTGGCTGTGTCCTGTGTCCGGTCAGTGTCCGCCGGCCGGACAGTCTCTCCTGCAGGCTGTGCCCTGTGTCTGGCCAGTGTCCGCCGGCCGGACAGTCTCTCATGCAGGTTGTATCCTGTGTCCGGCCGGACACAATCTCTCCTGCAGGCTGTGTCCTGTGTCCGGCCAGTGTCCGCCGGCCGGACAGTCTCTCCTGCAGGCTGTGTCCTGTGTCCGGTCAGTGTCCGCCGGCCGGACAGTCTCTCCTGCAGGCTGTGTCCTGTGTCCGGCCAGTGTCCGCCGGCCGGACAGTCTCTCCTTCAGGCTGTGTCCTGTGTCCGGCCAGTGTCCGCCGGCCGGACAGTCTCTCCTACAGGCTGTGTCCTGTGTCCGGCCAGTGTCCGCCGGCCGGACAGTCTCTCCTACAGGCTGTGTCCTGTGTCCGACCAGTGTCCGCCGGCCGGACAGTCTCTGCTGCAGGCTGCATGAAGAGGACACAGCCTGGTCTGTTAGACTGCAGAAGGCTTTCTATTTATTCAGGAGCGTCCGCTATCAATTATAATTCTCCGTCATTAAACTCAACAGCCAGATGATGAACTCTTGAAGTTCCGAGACGGGGATAAAAAGATCTCTCGAAATAGAAAGTAGTATCTTTATCGCAAATCAGAGATGCCGGATCACGACCCAGCCTTCAAAACACTTGGAAGCAATCGGAAACTTCTGAGACAGAACTTGCCGCAATTAAGCGTCGCGTCTGAGCCAAACAGCGTATTAGAGAGGGCGGCGTCTCTGACCGGGACGTGCGCCGACTGACAAACAGGACGGCAGAGAGACGCTACAGAGACAAACACGCGCCGTATTAGAGAGGGCGTCTCTGGCCGGGACGTGCGGCGACTGACAAACAGGACGGCAGAGAGACGCTACAGAGACAAACACGCGCCGTATTAGAGAGGGCGTCTCTGGCCGGGACGTGCGGCGACTGACAAACAGGACGGCAGAGAGACGCTACAGAGACAAACACGCGCCGTATTAGAGAGGGCGTCTCTGGCCGGGATGTGCGGCGACTGACAAACAGGACGGCAGAGAGACGCTACAGAGACAAACACGCGCCGTATTAGAGAGGGCGTCTCTGGCCGGGACGACTGACAAACAGGACGGCAGAGAGACGCTACAGAGACAAACACGCGCCGTATTAGAGAGGGCGTCTCTGGCCGGGACGTGCGTTGACTGACAAACAGGACGGCAGAGAGACGCTACAGAGACAAACACGCGTCGTATTAGAGAGGGCGCCTCTGGCCGGGACGACTGACAAACAGGACGGCAGAGAGACGCTACAGAGACAAACACGCGCCGTATTAGAGAGGACGCCTCTGGCCGGGACGTGCGGCGACTGACAAACAGGACGGCAGAGAGACGCTACAGAGACAAACACGCTCCGTATTAGAGAGGGCGCCTCTGGCCGGGACGACTGACAAACAGGACGGCAGAGAGACGCTACAGAGACAAACACGCGCCGTATTAGAGAGGGCGCCTCTGGCCGGGACGTGCGGCGACTGACAAACAGGACGGCAGAGAGACGCTACAGCAGTGGTTCTCAGCGGATACGGTATGGCTACCCCTTTTTTTAAAACAAGAATCACTTGTTACTCCCTGCCCATTGCGCAGACCGCAGATCTCGTCTTCGAGCTATGCGGTACAGCTTAAAGCCCAGGCTACACTATGCGTGATTGTCCCGTAAATCACGCGCGAGTTCTCCGTGTTTGCAGAACTTCCGTCTCCGTGACGTCCGGGTTCTGCCGATCACGCAAATCACGCATTTTTTATTTTTATAAACCACTGCATTTGTTAATCGATAAACCACTGCATAAATATATACCAGCTTCAACACAAGTTTCAAAACTCACAATTTGCTCAAACGATTCTTCCTTCATCTTACGCCACGATACACATCACAAATTATTCAAGTTTAGGTGTAGCATACACTACAATACGCGAAATCGAGCACAATGATAGAAACCCTGCATCTCGCAATCTGAGAAAACCCGACAAGAAGTTCAGAATTCTGAACTTCATTGCGTCTTCTCCTTGACGTATCTGCTGAATTTTCTTGACGTCTCCTCCGGGATCTGCGTGATGTGCCAGTGTAGCTCACCCAATACATTTACTATCAGCTGAACCTAATCTGTCGGCGCATTTCACGCAAATCCCCCGAACACCGATAACACGCGCGTGATTTCCAGGAAATCACGCATATTGTAGCCTGGGCTTAACTCCAGGCGTGTACTCACTAGCGCCATCTAGGGACAGGACTATAAGTAAGCATGTGTGCTGCTGCTCGTAGCATAAACCCAGCGAATAACAACATGTAAACGGTAACATCAAACAGAGCATCAATCAACATTGATTGGTTTTGATGCTCCTTGGGATGGTGTGGTTACAGTGAAGACGGATACGGGGTAGATGTGTGTATGTGGGTATGCTAGGGGCGTAGCTTCTCCAAACAAGTTGGGGGGGGGGGTCTGAGCGGGGAAAAATCGCTTAAAGTACCATCAAAATCCACAAAAAAAAATATATTTCTCCCCGGATTTGACCCACGTTCTCGTCCAAGTGTGTGTGTGTGTGTGGGGGGGGGGGGGGTGCTGAAGCCAAGTTGGGGGGGGGGGCTGAAGCCTCCTCAACTGAATAGGAAGCCAAACCCCTGGTGTTGGGCAATGCGCATCATCTGCCATCGTCAAACCAATCAGATATAATTACTCACTCAGCTGCTCAATCGCCTTTACCCCGCACGAAGGCCTTATTACCCCAAGTGGGGTAATTATCCCCTATTTGGGAATTACTGCGCTGAGCCTCGGTCTGACGACTGCCGCCGCCGGACGGGGCAGACGGAACAGATCGAGATTATCGAGACAGCCACAAGATAGACGCGGCTGAGCCCAGCGAAACGCTGTATTGATGCAGCACAGCGGCTGGCTGCGACAAGCAATAACATATTCACATGTGAGGAACTGGAAGATAGAATGGTGCTCATCAAAAGGCCTTCGATTGTACATCAATAAACATGGAAGGGCTCACGATGAAGTCGGAGGCAATCCAGGGTGGCCTTCATGGCATCTGTCAATTGCGTGGCATGCGCGAATGGCATGCAATGTAATTCCATTCATTCAATCAATCAATCAACCATTCAATCAATCAATGTCATTCACTCATTCAATCAATGTCATTCATGAAGTCAAAACATGCCATTAACATGACTTATTGTCACGACTCGTGGGAACTTCTTTCCTTCATCTTGACGATGACGTCATAATGTATTTTCATGAACCAAAGCACGTTCCGTCTCTTCAGACGACTCTTCTGGCAGCATGTCAGCATGTCAGACCGTGATAACCAAAGCACGTTCCGTCTGCAGACGACTCTTCTGGCAGCATGTCAGACAAGTCAGACCATGAGAACCAAAGCACGTTCCGTCTGCAGACGACTCTTCTGGCAGCGTGTCAGACATGTCAGACCGTGAGAACCAACGCACGTTCCGTCTGCAGACGACTCTTCTGGCAGCGTGTCAGACATGTCAGACCGTGAGAACCAAAGCACGTTCCGTCTGCAGACGACTCTTCTGGCAGCATGTCAGACATGTCAGACCGTGAGAACCAAAGCATGTTCCGTCTGCAGACGACTCTTCTGGCAGCATGTCAGCATGTCAGACCGTGAGAACCAAAGCACGTTCCGTCTGCAGACGACTCTTCTGGCAGCATGTCAGACATGTCAGACCGTGAGAACCAAAGCACGTTCCGTCTGCAGACGACTCTTCTGGCAGTATGTCAGCATTTCAGACCGTGAGAACCAAAGCACGTTCCGTCTGCAGACGACTCTTCTGGCAGCATGTCAGTATGTCAGACCGTGAGAACCAAAGCACGTTCCGTCTGCAGACGACTCTTCTGGCAGCATGTCAGACATGTCAGACCGTGAGAACCAAAGCACGTTCCGTCTGCAGACGACTCTTCTGGCAGCATGTCAGACATGTCAGACCGTGAGAACCAAAGCATGTTCCGTCTGCAGACGACTCTTCTGGCAGCATGTCAGCATGTCAGACCGTGAGAACCAAAGCACGTTCCGTCTGCAGACGACTCTTCTGGCAGCATGTCAGACATGTCAGACCGTGAGAACCAAAGCACGTTCCGTCTGCAGACGACTCTTCTGGCAGTATGTCAGCATTTCAGACCGTGAGAACCAAAGCACGTTCCGTCTGCAGACGACTCTTCTGGCAGCATGTCAGTATGTCAGACCGTGAGAACCAAAGCACGTTCCGTCTGCAGACGACTCTTCTGGCAGCATGTCAGACATGTCAGACCGTGAGAACCAAAGCACGTTCCGTCTGCAGACGACTCTTCTGGCAGCATGTCAGACATGTCAGACCGTGAGAACCAAAGCACGTTCCGTCTGCAGACGACTCTTCTGGAAGCATGCCAGACATGTCAGACCGTGAGAACCAAAGCACGTTCCGTCTGCAGACGACTCTTCTGGCAGCATGTCAGCATGTCAGACCGTGAGAACCAAAGCACGTTCCGTCTGCAGACGACTCTTCTGGCAGCATGATAGCCATGTCAGACCGCAAAGAGGCCGAAAGTTGTGGAAACTGGAGAGCTAACTAGAAAAACTGCCGTGCGCCGTCCGCTTCAGACCCCGCAGTTAACAGCTCAGAATGAACCCCAGCAGCCGGAGTCACCAGTGACCACTGCCGTCATCACCACAGTTAACAGCTCAGAAAGGACCCCAGCAGCCGGAGTCACCAGTGACCACTGCCGTCATCACCACAGTTAACAGCTCAGAATGGACCCCAGCAGCCGGAGTCACCAGTGACCACTGCCGTCATCACCACAGTTAACAGCTCAGAAAGGACCCCAGCAGCCGGAGTCACCAGTGACCACTGCCGTCATCACCACAGTTAACAGCTCAGAATGGACCCCAGCAGCCGGAGTCACCAGTGACCACTGCCGTCATCACCACAGTTAACAGCTCAGAAAGGACCCCAGCAGCCGGAGTCACCAGTGACCACTGCCGTCATCACCACAGTTAACAGCTCAGAAAGGACCCCAGCAGCCGGAGTCACCAGTGACCACTGCCGTCATCACCCCAGTTAACAGCTCAGAATGGACCCCAGCAGCCGGAGTCACCAGTGACCACTGCCGTCATCACCGCAGTTAACAGCTCAGAATGGACCCCAGCAGCCATCATCACCACAGTTAACAGCTCAGAATGGACCCCAGCAGCCGGAGTCACCAGTGACCACTGCCGTCATCACCCCAGTTAACAGCTCAGAAAGGACCCCAGCAGCCGGAGTCACCACAGTTAACAGCTCAGAATGGACCCCAGCAGCCGGAGTCACCAGTGACCACTGCCGTCATCACCGCAGTTAACAGCTCAGAATGGACCCCAGCAGCCAGAGTCACCAGTGACCACTGCCGTCATCACCACAGTTAACAGCTCAGAATGGACCCCAGCAGCCGGAGTCACCAGTGACCACTGCCGTCATCACCACAGTTAACAGCTTAGAATGGACCCCAGCAGCCGGAGTCACCAGTGACCACTGCCGTCATCACCGCAGTTAACAGCTCAGAATGGACCCCAGCAGCCGGGGTCACCAGTGACCACTGCCGACATCACCCCAGTTAACAGCTCAGAAAGGACCCCAGCAGCCGGAGTCACCAGTGACCACTGCCGTCATCACCACAGTTAACAGCTCAGAATGGACCCCAGCAGCCGGAGTCACCAGTGACCAATGACGTCATCACCACAGTTAACAGCTCAGAATGGACCCCAGCAGCCGGAGTCACCAGTGACCAATGACGTCATCACCACAGTTAACAGCTCAGAAAGGACCCCAGCAGCCGGAGTCACCAGTGACCAATGACGTCATCACCGCAGTTAACAGCTCAGAATGGACCCCAGCAGCCGGAGTCAGCATGTCCCTGACCACTGCCGTCATCACATCCACTGCCAGACCATTGCCGTAATCGGCCCTGCCGCCCCCCGTAATCGGTATCATTGCAAGGCCGCCCCGCCGCCGTACATTGAATCAGCGGCAGTGCGGCGCCGTCAAACACTGACGTCACACGCTGACGTCATAAGGTCATCACACACAGCGGCACACCAACGGCGGACAACATACGGCGAGCAACGGCAGACAACGGTGGACGACACCAGTAGCGTACCCAGGATTCACTCCAGGAGGGGGTCATTTTTGCTCAGGGGGGCACAAAGTACCCCCACCAAAAAAAAACTCACCGGATTTGGCCCACCATATTTTTAAAATGGCATATTTTCACCATTTTTTTCTTTAAAAAATAAAAAAACATTTATTTTTTCGACCAAAGGGGGACGTACAGACCTTCAGGGGGGGGGGGTAATTCCCCCCCCCCCCCCCCTTGTGTACGCCTATGGACGACACACGGCGGACAACGGCGGACGGCCGGTAGCAAGCGATAGCGGGCGACCTTGGCAGTGCATTGCTGCCAGCGCCGGTCGGCTGGACATCGCCCCAGCCAGCCGCCCCCGCCCCCGAGTCTGGCGTGTATCCTATCTGGGGTGGCGGCCACCTCAGGCGGCTGGACATCGCCCCAGCCAGCCGCCCCCGCCCCCGGGTCTGGCGTGTGTCCTATCTGGGGTGGCGGCCACCTCAGGCGGCTGGACAACGCCCCAGCCAGCCGCCCCCGCCCCCGGGTCTGGCGTGTATCCTATCTGGGGTGGCGGCCACCTCAGGCGGCTGGACATCGTCCCAGCCAACCGCCCCCGCCCCCGGGTCTGGCGTGTGTCCTATCTGGGGTGGCGGCCACCTCAGGCGGCTGGACATCGCCCCAGCCAGCCGCCCCCGCCCCCGGGTCTGGCGTGTGTCCTCTCTGGGGTGGTGGCCACCTCAGGCGGCTGGACATCGCCCCAGCCAGCCGCCCCCGCCCCCGGGTCTGGCCTGTGTCCTATCTGGGGTGGCGGCCACCTCAGGCGTCTGGATATCGCCCCAGCCAGCCGCCCCCGCCCCCGGGTATGGCGTGTATCCTATCTGGGGTGGCGGCCACCTCAAGCGGCTGGACATCGCCCCAGCCAGCCGCCCCGCCCCCGGGTATGGCGTGTATCCTATCTGGGGTGGCGACCACCTCAGGCGGCTGGACATCGCCCCAGCCAGCCGCCCCCGCCCCCGGATCTGGCGTGTATCCTATCTGGGGTGGCGGCCACCTCAGGCGTCTGGAAATCGCCCCAGCCAGCCGCCCCCGCCCCCGGGTATGGCGTGTATCCTATCTGGGGTGGCGGCCACCTCAGGCGGCTGGACATCGCCCCAGCCAGCCCCGCCCCCGCCCCGGGTCTGGCGTGTGTCCTATCTGGGGTGGCGGCCACCTCAGGCGGCTGGACATCGCCCCAGCCAGCCCCGCCCCCGCCCCGGGTCTGGCGTGTGTTCTATCTGGGGTGGCGGCCACCTCAGGCGGCTGGACATCGCCTCAGTCAGCCGCCCCCGCCCCCGGGTCTGGCGTGTATCCTATCTGGGGTGGCGGCCACCTCAGGCGGCTGGACATCGTCCCAGTCAGCCGCCCCCGCCCCCGGGTCTGGCGTGTGTCCTATCTGGGGTGGCGGCCACCTCAGGCGGCTGGACAACGCCCCAGCCAGCCGCCCCCGCCCCCGGGTCTGGCGTGTATCCTATCTGGGGTGGCGGCCACCTCAGGCGGCTGGACATCGTCCCAGCCAACCGCCCCCGCCCCCGGGTCTGGCGTGTGTCCTATCTGGGGTGGCGGCCACCTCAGGCGGCTGGACATCGTCCCAGCCAGCCGCCCCCGTCCCCGGGTCTGGCGTGTGTTCTATCTGGGGTGGCGGCCACCTCAGGCGGCTGGACATCGCCCCAGCCAGCCGCCCCTGCCCCCGCCCCCGGGCGGCCACCTCAGGCGGCTGAACGGTCTGTGCGACGCGCCGCCGCGTCTTTTGTCGTCGGCTCAGCGGGGCGGCGGCCGGTGCCAGCCAGAGGCCGGATAACAGGATTAAATCAGGGCCACGGCGGCCGACAGCCTCCCCGTCCCTCCCCGTCCCCATCCCCTCGTGTCCCCTCCCTCTGCAGAGCGGCACGCTCGCTGATGACGCTGACGATGATGCATCGCGTTCTGGTATGCGACGCCGGCCACATTTGACGGGTCGACTCTCACACCAGGAGGGCCGGAGCTGAATATTCCGCCTGCGTTCAGGAGGGTCGGAGCGGGACATTCCGCCTGCGTTCAGGATGGTCGGAGCGAGACATTCCGCCTGCGTTCAGGAGGGCCGGAGCGGAACATTCCGCCTGTGTTCAGGAGGGCCGGAGCGGAACATTCCGCCTACGTTCAGGAGCTGAACATTCCGCCTGCGTTCAGGAGGGCCGGAGCGGAACATTCCGCCTGTGTTCAGGAGGGCCGAAGCGGAACATTCCGCCTGTGTTGAGGAGCGAAACATTCCGCCTATGCTCAGGAGGGCCGGAGCGGAACATTCCGCCTGCGTTCAGGAGAGTCGGAGCGGAACATTCACATTGTGTTCAGGAGGGCTGGAGCGGAACATTCCGCCTGCGTTCAGGAGGGCCGGAGCGGAACATTCCGCCTGCGTTCAGGAGGGCCGGAGCGGAACATTCCGCCTGCGTTCAGGAGGGCCGGAGCGTAACATCCGCCTGCGTTCAGGAGGGCCGGAGCGGAACATTCCGCCTGTGTTCAGGAGGGCCGGAGCGGAACATTCCGTCTGCGTTCAGGAGGGCCGGAGCAGAACATTCCGCCTGTGTTGAGGAGCGAAACATTCCGCCTATGTTCAGGAGGGCCGGAGCGGAACATTCCGCCTGCGTTCACATTGACGGCGTGGAAACAAAAACAGCAGCGCAATCACAGCGCCGCACGCGCAATTGACTCTAGATGGGCCTCGATAGATGGTTTTAGGAAAACGTTCCGAAAGACGCGGGCAGTTAAGGACGATACATAAATCAAATAACCTGACTGGCATGCACTGACGCAGTCAAAGGAACTGAATAGTGAATCAAAGGAACTGACGCAGTCAAAGGAACTGAATAGTGAATCAAAGGAACTGACGCAGTCAAAGGAACTGAATAGTGAATCAAAGGAACTGACGCAGTCAAAGGAACTGAATAGTGAATCAAAGGAACTGACGCAGTCAAAGGAACTGAATAGTGAATCAAAGGAACTGACGCAGTCAAAGGAACTGAATAGTGAATAATGACTGCACGACGCACAATGATTATAAAACGATGCCATTGATCGGCAAGCCTACAGCTAGTCTATTTTGTGTTGTCATACCCGCCTCTTCGAGCCAGTAGCTAACATTATTCCAAAACGTCAAATGTGAAACACAGTCATTCTCGCCAAATTGCTTACAGACGAACGTCTATCGAAGAAAAATTGTCCCTAATAGGAGGGATTCCCGTCCGTAGGTAATATCCCTACCAAGGCCGCCGGGGACGGCTCGCCAGATCAGATTAGCATGGTGATCGGCACCACGGTAAATGGACCGGAGCACCGCTGACTGGCTTCTGTACCGGCCATGATTACCACCCATGGCAGGACCAGAGGAAACGAGCAGGGATAATCTGCTTAGGATAACATTATCTCCCTCGCGACTGCCTAACCGTCTGGGATTGATCACGATTATACAGATTCGGACACAATTCATGATGTGGTGTTGATGATGAAGATTGGGGTGCCGCAACTGCCTGGTTATGTGGCGCCCATCAATTCATGATGTAACTTTACTAGTCACGAATGCGACCTCTTTCTAGGGGATAATAACCCGCGCACTGCGAGGGGGTTGATTTCCGCCCCCCCCCCCCCCCCCCCCTCAGGTTTTTCAAAGATAACGAAAAAAACGGCAGCGCGCAGCCCTGCTGGGTTTTGGCACACCTGTTAGGACATCAATTGCGCACACTTTGAAAAAGAAATAACCTCGGGTCATCTCAGGTCAGATCATTAGACCAGGTCAAGTGACCCCACCTCCAAACATGTTTGCAGTTGTGCCAAAGCCAGAGTTTTTCACCGATCAGTTTGAAACTTACAGGATATCATAAAGGCATAAGTACCTACAATTCGTTTATCTCGGAATTTTGATATCGGTGACCTAAGGTCAGGTCAATTTCGTAACCTCCCATAATAAGTCAATGGGGTAATATACAAATGCTTCCTATTTCAAGGATATGCATGATATTAGTCAAATTACTTCTGGATCATGTTATTATAGGATATTATTGATGATCCAAGTGTAAGTTTTATTCAGTGACCCCTATGGGGTCATTTGAGGTCATGCGAGGCACCATCACTTTTTTGTGTCAATAACTCCCGACATAATGAAGATAGAGAAGTAAAACAGACATCAATGTGTTTGTCTCGTCGAGACACGTCTTCCCATATGCAACATGCCCTACTTGGGTCACCACTTGACCATGACCTGAGGTATTTTTTTTTTTATAAAGTTAACTTAACAAGGTCACCATGTATATCATTCAAAGCGCCTTTACCAGATAAACACAATGACGTAAACAGTTTTCCGTTATCTTTATTAAGTAAAAAGTTAATAGCGAAAAACGATTTAGCAAAAAACAACTATATTTTTCCCCTTTTTTGACCACTGGAGCCTCAAATAATGACCTGAGATCAAATTTTAGGATACCTTATCGATTGATAAATTCACTGGCTGGCGTTTGCTTTTTCCGTTTGTTTCTGACTAGCATAGTTTCTGATATATATGGGAATTTCTGGAGCGATGTCCTAAAACAGAAAAAAAATACTGGAAAATTTTACCTTTGATAACCTCTGGTGACCTCAATTTTGACCTGACCTAAAACAATACTAAATACTTTCGATAGAACTTGTATCAAACTATCAAATGCCGTTTTCGCTTCTCGCTACGTATCCTAGTTTTCGAGATCTCAGGGGGGGGGGCGGAAATCAACCCCCTGCAGTTCGTGTTCGGCGCAAAGCCCCTGCAGTGCGCGGGTTAATACTAATTTGGCTTCTTAATTTACTGGCAATTCGGGACGACTTCCAGGCAGATAAATCCACATTATTCAAGATGCTCGCGGAGCGCTGCTGACGGGTCCTCCGCCCGGCGTGCTGTAATGATGATGCCATTATGAGCCTCCTTCCGGCGATACGCTGCCGTGGTCAGGAGGCCGGAAGTGACGTCATCGCTCAGACACGTAATCACGCAACTGGACCGTTCCACAGATGCCTCAGAAACACTCCTTAGAAGAGCCGTCACCCTTTCCCTTCATGAAAGTCGCTGCCGTCCACTCCTCCCTGCTGCCGTCACCAGCCCCCCCCCCCTCCCTGCTGCCGTCACCAGCCCCCCCCCCCCCTCCCTGCTGCCGTCACCAGCCCCCCCCCCCCCCTCCCCCTCCCTGCTGCCGTCACCAGCCCTCCCCCCTCCCTGCTGCCGTCACCCCCCCCCTCTCTCCCTGCTGCCGTCACCAGCCCCCCCCCCCCCTCCCTGCTGCCGTCACCAGTCCCCCCCACCCTGCTGCCGCCCCCCCCTCCCTATGAATCCGCCGGCACGTTTCCTGTGACGTGTGGCCTCCTCTTGGCCCGTTATTCTATCCTGAGCCGTGTCGAAAGCTGCAGATATATCCTCGATGAGAAGGGAGCGCCGGATTTACTGGACAGCTCACTGTGTGGTCTACTGATATAGTGTCACTGAAATATTCTATGAATGGTACAGCGATCAGAAGGGAAGGCATCTGCCTTTGAAATTGGTAGCGAGAAATGCGGCGAATGTCTGAAACGATCACAATACAGTTTTCGGAACGGTCATGCGTTTGCATGAACATATAATCACCATATATAATCACCACCAGTATATCATCAGAACACAATTCCGGAATAATAATCAAAGCATAATACATACAAAGTAGCCTTAGGAATTGCTCAAGCAAATATGGCGTATGTGTTTAAACAGAGCGTGAAACACATGACATTACAATATGCCGGCGACATTGATTTCAGATTTCAGTCAGTTTTGCTGTAAATGAGCCATAGAGATTATTGTGAGTTTAGAGCTGGGATCCATTGATTTCAGTCAGTTTTGCTGTGGGAATGAGTCATAGAGATGATTGTGAGTTTAGAGCTGGGATCCATTGATTTCAGTCAGTTTTGCTGTGAATAAGCCATAGAGATGATTGTGAGTTTAGAGTTGGGATCCATTGATTTCAGTCAGTTTTGCTGTGAATGAGCCATAGATAATATTATGAGTTTAGAGTTGGGATCCATTGATTTCAGTCAGTTTTGCTGTGAATGAGCCATAGAGATGATTGTGAGTTTAGAGCTGGGATCCATTGATTTCAGTCAGTTTTGCTGTGAATGAGCCATATAGATGATTGTGAGTTTAGAGTTGGGATCCATTGATTTCAGTCAGTTTTGCTGTAAATGAGCCATAGAGATGATTGTGAGTTTAGAGCTGGGATTGGGGTCTGAATTGCGACCTCAGGATATCCATGGTGGTGCTGCAGCCACCATCAAGCGCCGTGGACAATAATTACATGAATATACCGCCAACATGTCCGCTTCTGGAGATTCTGACCTATCCACCGAGAACAAATATCAGAAATAGCAAATACTGCATCAGCCTATTTACAAACCACAGCAGCATCAACAAAACGCCGGAACGCCAGCTCTTTGCACCTCTGCCGAATATCAAAGGCAGGGACAAATGCCAGAATAACACGTACTACAACAGCAACTTATCACGGGTGGAGTTTCCTATTCAAATAGTGGGGCCACTGCCCTACCAACTTTGTGTTTTGCCCCACCAACTCTTGTCAGATTTAGAGGTCACCCGGCATTAAAATAATCATTTTCACCAACCAAACAAAAACACCAAGCAAAATTACGTCTTGCCCCACCAACTTTCTTGGAAAAGCTCCACCCATGCAACTTATGGAGAAGCCACATGAAAATCTGCAATCGGTCGGAACATCATCAACTCTTCGCTTCACCTCTGCAATTACGGGTTCGTCCAGCGTCACGATGGGTTATATTATATTTATCAGCGTCACGCTGGGTTATATTTCTCAGCGTCACGCTGGGTTATATTTATCAGCGTCACGCTGGGTTATATTTCTCAGCGTCACGCTGGGTTATATTATATATCTCAGCGTCACGCTTGGTTATATTATATATCTCAGCGTCACGCTGGGTTATATTTCTCAGCGTCACGCTGGGTTATATTTCTCAGCGTCACGCTGGGTTATATATCTCAGCGTCACGCTGGGTTATATTTCTCAGCGTCACGCTGGGTTATATATCTCAGCGTCCCGCTGGGATATATTTATCAGCGTCACGCTGGGTTATATTTATCAGCGTCACGCTGGGTTATATTTCTCAGCGTCACGCTGGGTTATATTATATTTATCAGCGTCACGCTGGGTTATATATCTCAGCGTCACGCTGGGTTATATTATATATCTCAGCGTCACGCTGGGTTATATTTCTCAGCGTCACGCTGGGTTATATTTCTGAGCGTCACGCTGGGTTATATTTCTCAGCGTCACGATGGGTTATATTTATCAGCGTCACGCTGGGTTATATTATATTTCTCAGCGTCACGCTGGGTTATATTATATATCTCAGCGTCACGCTGGGATATATTTATCAGCGTCACGCTGGGTTATATTATATATCTCAGCGTCACGCTGGGTTATATTTCTCAGCGTCACGCTGGGTTATATTTATCAGCGTCACGCTGGGTTATATATCTCAGCGTCACGCTGGGTTATATTTCTCAGCGTCACGCTGGGTTATATTATATATATCAGCGTCACGCTGGGATATATTGCTAGCATCGATCATCCCGCTGCGTTTCCCAGTCTATCTCCGTGTCTGTGTCAGCTGGCGGAGTCTATTGCATCACCGTCTGACGTCACGGGACCGAGCGGCGTGACGCCACCTGACCGAGCGGCGTGACGTCACGGGAACGAGCGTCGTGACGTCACAGAACTGACCGGCTGGTGGCGTCAGCTGACTTAGGTATGGCCTCCCGGCTGCGGCCGCCGCTGTCTACAGGCCACCCTGACCTGTTGACCCGCCGGTCAGCCGCCCGGGGGTGATCTGTCGGTGTCTGTTGACGGCCGGCCGGATAGAACAGGGCAGGACAGGACAGGATAGGACAGAACAGGACAGGACAGGACAGGCGAGGAATTAACAGGACAGAGCAGGACAGGACAGGACAGGACAGGACAGGGCAGGACAGGACAGGATGGGACATGACAGGACAGGACAGGACAGGACAGGACAGGACAGGACAGGACAGGACAGGACAGGAGAGGACAGGAGAGGACAGGACAGGAGAGGACAGGAGAGGACAGGAGAGGACAGGACAGGACAGGACAGGACAGGACAGGACAGGACAGGAAAGGAAAGGAAATGACGGGACAGGACAGGACAGGGCAGGACAAGACAGGACAGGACAGGACAGGACAGGACAGGACAGGACAGGACAGGACAGGACAAACGAGGAAAGGACAGGACAGGACAGGGCAGGACAGGGCAGGACAGGGCAGGACAGTGCAGGACAGGGCAGGACAGGACAGGACAGGACAGGAAAGGAAAGGAAAGGAAAGGAAAGGAAAGGAAAGGAAAGGAAAGGAAAGGAAAGGAAAGGACAGGACAGGACAGGAAAGGACGGGAAAGGAAAGGACGGGACAGGACAGGACAGGACAGGACAGGACAGGACAGGACAGGGCAGGACAGGACAGGACAGGACAGGACAGGACAGGAAATGACGGGACAGGACAGGACAGGACAGGACAGGACATGCCAGGACAGGACAGGACAGGACAGGACAGGACAGGACAGGACAGGACAAGACAGGACAGGACAGGACTGGACAGACGAGGAAAGGACTAAAAAAGGACAGGACAGGACAGGACAGGACAGGACAGGACAGGACAGGACAGGATGATGGTGTATCTCACGACTGGAGCACGCCACTGAGCATCATCTCTGGCTGCGTAGATCTCTGTTGCACCAGTGGAGCTTTGCAAAAGCAGTTGACCTGAGAAAAAATACCACAGACGTGGGCTTACAGCTGGACAATGATGCGGCTACCATTGCAATGCCTTCTAATCTGACGAACGTTCTTGGAGCCGAACACATAGTTGTGGAAATTACTCCACGCGATGAACAGGCTCTCCATTACTGCTATGTTGGTGTTTCAGGGCTGTCTCCTGCTATGTTGGTGCTGCAGGGTTGTTGCCTGCCCTGCTGGTGCTGCAGGGCTGTCTCCTGCTATGTTGGTGCTGCAGGGCTGTCTCCTGCTCTGTTGGTGTTTCAGGGCTGTCTCCTGCTATGTTGGTGCTGCAGGGTTGTTGCCTGCCCTGCTGGTGCTGCAGGGTTGTTTCCTGCTCTGTTGGTGCTGCAGGGTTGTTTCCTGCCCTGCTGGTGCTGCAGGGCTGTCTCCTGCTATGTTGGTGCTGCAGGGTTGTCTCCTGCTATGTTGGTGCTGCAGGGTTGTTGCC
This sequence comes from Chirona hameri, assembly GCA_036785665.1. Taxonomy (NCBI): domain Eukaryota; kingdom Metazoa; phylum Arthropoda; class Thecostraca; order Balanomorpha; family Balanidae; genus Chirona; species Chirona hameri. The sequence continues at coordinate 48,081 of JAXIVJ010004074.1, forward strand.
TGCCCTGCTGGTGCTGCAGGGCTGTCTCCTGCTATGTTGGTGCTGCAGAGTTGTTGCCTGCCCTGCTGGTGCTGCAGGGTTGTTTCCTGCTCTGTTGGGCTGCAGGGTTGTTTCCTGCCCTGCTGGTGCTGCAGGGCTGTCTCCTGCTATGTTGGTGCTGCAGGGTTGTCTCCTGCTATGTTGGTGCTGCAGGGGTGTTGCCTGCCCTGCTGGTGCTGCAGGGCTGTCTCCTGCTATGTTGGTGCTGCAGGGTTGTTGCCTGCCCTGCTGGTGCTGCAGGGTTGTTTCCTGCTCTGTTGGTGCTGCAGGGTTGTTGCCTGCTCTGTTGGTGTTTCAGGGCTGTCTCCTGCTATGTTGGTGCTATAGGGTTGTTGCCTGCTCTGTTGGTGCTGCAGGGTTGTTGCCTGCTCTGTTGGTGCTGCAGGGCTGTCTCCTGCTCTGTTGGTGCTGCAGGGTTGTTGCCTGCTTTGTTGGTGCTGCAGGGCTGTCTCCTGCTATGTTGGTGCTGCAGGGTTGTTGCCTGCCCTGCTGGTGCTGCAGGGTTGTTTCCTGCTCTGTTGGTGCTGCAGGGTTGTTGCCTGCTCTGTTGGTGTTTCAGGGCTGTCTCCTGCTATGTTGGTGCTGCAGGGTTGTTGCCTGCCCTGCTGGTGCTGCAGGGTTGTTTCCTGCTCTGTTGGTGCTGCAGGGTTGTTGCCTGCTCTGTTGGTGCTGCAGGGCTGTCTCCTGCTATGTTGGTGATGCAGGGTTGTTGCCTGCCCTGCTGGTGCTGCAGGGTTGTTTCCTGCTCTGTTGGTGCTACAGGGTTGTTGCCTGCTCTGTTGGTGCTGCAGGGCTGTCTCCTGCTATGTTGGTGCTGCAGGGTTGTTGCCTGCCCTGCTGGTGCTGCAGGGTTGTTTCCTGCTCTGTTGGTGCTGCAGGGTTGTTGCCTGCCCTGCTGGTGCTGCAGGGCTGTCTCCTGCTATGTTGGTGCTGCAGGGTTGTTGCCTGCCCTGCTGGTGCTGCAGGGTTGTTTCCTGCTCTGTTGGTGCTGTAAGGTTGTTGCCTGCTCTGTTGGTGCTGCAGGGTTGTTGCCTGCTCTGTTGGTGCTGCAAGGTTGTTGCCTGCTCTGTTGGTGCTGCAGGGCTGTCTCCTGCTCTGTTGGTGCTGCAGGGCTGTCTCCTGCTATGTTGGTGCTGCAGGGCTGTCCCCTGCTCTGTTGGTGTTTCAGGGCTGTCTCCTGCTATGTTGGTGCTGCAGGGTTGTTGCCTGCCCTGCTGGTGCTGCAGGGTTGTTTCCTGCTCTGTTGGTGCTGCAGGGTTGTTTCCTGCCCTGCTGGTGCTGCAGGGCTGTCTCCTGCTATGTTGGTGCTGCAGGGTTGTCTCCTGCTATGTTGGTGCTGCAGGGTTGTTGCCTGCCCTGCTGGTGCTGCAGGGCTGACTCCTGCTATGTTGGTGCTGCAGGATTGTTGTCTGCCCTGCTGGTGCTGCAGGGTTGTTTCCTGCTCTGTTGGTGCTGCAGGGTTGTTTCCTGCCCTGCTGGTGCTGAAGGGCTGTCTCCTGCTATGTTGGTGCTGCAGGGTTGTCTCCTGCTATGTTGGTGCTGCAGGGTTGTTGCCTGCCCTGCTGGTGCTGCAGGGTTGTTTCCTGCTCTGTTGGTGCTGCAGGGTTGTTGCCTGCAATGTTGGTGTTTCAGGGCTGTCTCCTGCTATGTTGGTGCTATAGGGTTGTTGCCTGCTCTGTTGGTGCTACAGGGTTGTTGCCTGCTCTGTTGGTGCTGCAGGGCTGTCTCCTGCTCTGTTGGTGCTGCAGGGTTGTTGCCTGCTCTGTTGTTGCTGCAGGGCTGTCTCCTGCTATGTTGGTGCTGCAGGGTTGTTGCCTGCCCTGCTGGTGCTGCAGGGTTGTTTCCTGCTCTGTTGGTGCTGCAGGGTTGTTGCCTGCTCTGTTGGTGTTTCAGGGCTGTCTCCTGCTATGTTGGTGCTGCAGGGTTGTTGCCTGCCCTGCTGGTGCTGCAGGGTTGTTTCCTGCTCTGTTGGTGCTGCAGGGTTGTTGCCTGCTCTGTTGGTGCTGCAGGGCTGTCGCCTGCTATGTTGGTGCTGCAGGGTTGTTGCCTGCCCTGCTGGTGCTGCAGGGTTGTTTCCTGCTCTGTTGGTGCTGCAGGGTTGTTGCCTGCTCTGTTGGTGCTGCAGGGCTGTCTCCTGCTATGTTGGTGCTGCAGGGTTGTTGCCTGCCCTGCTGGTGCTGCAGGGTTGTTTCCTGCTCTGTTGGTGCTGCAGGGTTGTTGCCTGCCCTGCTGGTGCTACAGGGCTGTCTCCTGCTATGTTGGTGCTGCAGGGTTGTTGCCTGCCCTGCTGGTGCTGCAGGGTTGTTTCCTGCTCTGTTGGTGCTGCAAGGTTGTTGCCTGCTCTGTTATTGCTGCAGGGTTGTTGCCTGCTCTGTTGGTGCTGCAAGGTTGTTGCCTGCTCTGTTGGTGCTGCAGGGCTGTCTCCTGCTCTGTTGGTGCTGCAGGGCTGTCTCCTGCTATGTTGGTGCTGCAGGGTTGTTGCCTGCCCTGCTGGTGCTGCAGGGTTGTTTCCTGCTCTGTTGGTGCTGCAGGGTTGTTGCCTGCCCTGCTGGTGCTGCAGGGCTGTCTCCTGCTATGTTGGTGCTGCAGGGTTGTTGCCTGCCCTGCTGGTGCTGCAGGGTTGTTTCCTGCTCTGTTGGTGCTGCAGGGTTGTTGCCTGCTCTGTTGGTGCTGCAGGGCTGTCTCCTGCTATGTTGGTGCTGCAGGGTTGTTGCCTGCCCTGCTGGTGCTGCAGGGTTGTTTCCTGCTCTGTTGGTGCTGCAGGGTTGTTGCCTGCCCTGCTGGTGCTGCAGGGCTGTCTCCTGCTATGTTGGTGCTGCAGGGTTGTTGCCTGCCCTGCTGGTGCTGCAGGGTTGTTTCCTGCTCTGTTGGTGCTGCAAGGTTGTTGCCTGCTCTGTTGGTGCTGCAGGGCTGTCTCCTGCTCTGTTGGTGCTGCAGGGTTGTTGCCTGCTCTGATGGTGTTTGAGGGCTGTTGCCTGCTCTGTTGGTGCTGCAGGGTTGTTGCCTGCTCTGTTGGTGCTGCAGGGTTGTTGCCTGTTCTGTTGGTGCTGCAGGGTTGTTGCCTGCTTTGTTGGTGCTGCAGGGTTGCTGCCTGCTATGTTGGTGCTGCAGGGTTGTTGCCTGCTCTGTTGGTGCTGCAGGGCTGTCTCCTGCTCTGTTGGTGCTGCAGGGTTGTTGCCTGCTCTGTTGGTGCTGCAGGGTTGTTGCCTGCTTTGTTGGTGCTGCAGGGTTGTTGCCTGCTATGTTGGTGCTGCAGGGTTGTTGCCTGCTATGTTGGTGCTGCAGGGTTGTTGCCTGCTCTGTTGGTGCTGCAGGGCTGTTGCCTGCTCTGTTGGTGCTGCATGGTTGTTACCTGCTCTGTTGGAACTGCAGGGTTGTCTCCTGCTATGTTGGTGCTGCATGGTTGTTGCCTGCTCTGTTGGTGCTGCAGGACTGTCTCCTGCTATGTTGGTGCTGCATGGTTTTTGCCTGCTCTGTTGGTGCTGCAGGGCTGTCTCCTGCTCTGTTGGTGCTGCAGGGTTGTTGCCTGCTCTGTTGGTGCTGCAGGGTTGTTGCCTGCTCTGTTGGTGCTGCAGGGCTGTCTCCTGCTCTGTTGGTGCTGCAGGGTTGTTGCCTGCTCTGTTGGTGTTGCAGGGCTGTCTCCTGCTCTGTTGGTGCTGCAGGGTTGTTGCCTGCTCTGTTGGTGCTGCAGGGTTGTTGCCTGCTCTGTTGGTGCTGCAGGGTTGTTGCCTGCTTTGTTGGTGCTGCAGGGTTGTTGCCTGCTATGTTGGTGCTGCAGGGTTGTTGCCTGCTATGTTGGTGCTGCAGGGTTGTTGCCTGCTCTGTTGGTGCTGCAGGGTTGTTGCCTGCTCTGTTGGTGCTGCAGGACTGTGTCCTGCTATGTTGGTGCTGCATGGTTTTTGCCTGCTCTGTTGGTGCTGCAGGGCTGTCTCCTGCTCTGTTGGTGCTGCAGGGTTGTTGCCTGCTCTGTTGGTGCTGCAGGGTTGTTGCCTGCTCTGTTGGTGCTGCAGGGCTGTCTCCTGCTCTGTTGGTGCTGCAGGGTTGTTGCCTGCTCTGTTGGTGTTGCAGGGCTGTCTCCTGCTCTGTTGGTGCTGCAGGGTTGTTGCCTGCTCTGTTGGTGCTGCAGGGTTGTTGCCTGCTCTGTTGGTGCTGCAGGGTTGTTGCCTGCCCTGCTGGTGCTGCAGGGCTGTCTCCTGCTATGTTGGTGCTGCAGGGTTGTTGCCTGCCCTGCTGGTGCTGCAGGGTTGTTTCCTGCTTTGTTGGTGCTGCAGGGTTGTTGCCTGCTCTGTTGGTGCTGCAGGGCTGTCTCCTGCTATGTTGGTGCTGCAGGGTTGTTGCCTGCCCTACTGGTGCTGCAGGGCTGTTTCCTGCTCTGTTGGTGCTGCAGGGTTGTTGCCTGCTCTGCTGGTGCTGCAGGGCTGTCTCCTGCTATGTTGGTGCTGCAGGGTTGTTGCCTGCCCTGCTGGTGCTGCAGGGTTGTTTCCTGCTCTGTTGGTGCTGCAGGGCTGTCTCCTGCTCTGTTGGTGCTGCAGGGCTGTCTCCTGCTATGTTGGTGCTGCAGGGTTGTTGCCTGCCCTGCTGGTGCTGCAGGGTTGTTTCCTGCTCTGTTGGTGCTGCAGGGTTGTTGCCTGCCCTGCTGGTGCTGCAGGGCTGTCTCCTGCTATGTTGGTGCTGCAGGGTTGTTGCCTGCCCTGCTGGTGCTGCAGGGTTGTTTCCTGCTCTGTTGGTGCTGCAGGGTTGTTGCCTGCTCTGTTGGTGCTGCAGGGCTGTCTCCTGCTATGTTGGTGCTGCAGGGTTGTTGCCTGCCCTGCTGGTGCTGCAGGGTTGTTTCCTGCTCTGTTGGTGCTGCAGGGTTGTTGCCTGCCCTGCTGGTGCTGCAGGGCTGTCTCCTGCTATGTTGGTGCTGCAGGGTTGTTGCCTGCCCTGCTGGTGCTGCAGGGTTGTTTCCTGTTCTGTTGGTGCTGCAAGGTTGTTGCCTGCTCTGTTGGTGCTGCAGGGCTGTCTCCTGCTCTGTTGGTGCTGCAGGGTTGTTGCCTGCTCTGATGGTGTTTGAGGGCTGTTGCCTGCTCTGTTGGTGCTGCAGGGTTGTTGCCTGCTCTGTTGGTGCTGCAGGGTTGTTGCCTGTTCTGTTGGTGCTGCAGGGTTGTTGCCTGCTTTGTTGGTGCTGCAGGGTTGCTGCCTGCTATGTTGGTGCTGCAGGGTTGTTGCCTGCTCTGTTGGTGCTGCAGGGCTGTCTCCTGCTCTGTTGGTGCTGCAGGGTTGTTGCCTGCTCTGTTGGTGCTGCAGGGTTGTTGCCTGCTTTGTTGGTGCTGCAGGGTTGTTGCCTGCTATGTTGGTGCTGCAGGGTTGTTGCCTGCTATGTTGGTGCTGCAGGGTTGTTGCCTGCTCTGTTGGTGCTGCAGGGTTGTTGCCTGCTCTGTTGGTGCTGCATGGTTGTTACCTGCTCTGTTGGAACTGCAGGGTTGTCTCCTGCTATGTTGGTGCTGCATGGTTGTTGCCTGCTCTGTTGGTGCTGCAGGACTGTCTCTTGCTATGTTGGTGCTGCATGGTTTTTGCCTGCTCTGTTGGTGCTGCAGGGCTGTCTCCTGCTCTGTTGGTGCTGCAGGGTTGTTGCCTGCTCTGTTGGTGCTGCAGGGTTGTTGCCTGCTCTGTTGGTGCTGCAGGGCTGTCTCCTGCTCTGTTGGTGCTGCAGGGTTGTTGCCTGCTCTGTTGGTGTTGCAGGGCTGTCTCCTGCTCTGTTGGTGCTGCAGGGTTGTTGCCTGCTCTGTTGGTGCTGCAGGGTTGTTGCCTGCTCTGTTGGTGCTGCAGGGTTGTTGCCTGCCCTGCTGGTGCTGCAGGGCTGTCTCCTGCTATGTTGGTGCTGCAGGGTTGTTGCCTGCCCTGCTGGTGCTGCAGGGTTGTTTCCTGCTTTGTTGGTGCTGCAGGGTTGTTGCCTGCTCTGTTGGTGCTGCAGGGCTGTCTCCTGCTATGTTGGTGCTGCAGGGTTGTTGCCTGCCCTACTGGTGCTGCAGGGCTGTTTCCTGCTCTGTTGGTGCTGCAGGGTTGTTGCCTGCTCTGCTGGTGCTGCAGGGCTGTCTCCTGCTATGTTGGTGCTGCAGGGTTGTTGCCTGCCCTGCTGGTGCTGCAGGGTTGTTTCCTGCTCTGTTGGTGCTGCAGGGTTGTTGCCTGCCCTGCTGGTGCTGCAGGGCTGTCTCCTGCTATGTTGGTGCTGCAGGGTTGTTGCCTTCCCTTCTGGTGCTGCAGGGTTGTTTCCTGCTCTGTTGGTGCTGCAGGGTTGTTGCCTGCTCTGTTGGTGCTGCAGGGCTGTCTCCTGCTATGTTGGTGCTGCAGGGTTGTTGCCTGCCCTGCTGGTGCTGCAGGGTTGTTTCCTGCTCTGTTGGTGCTGCAGGGTTGTTGCCTGCCCTGCTGGTGCTGCAGGGCTGTCTCCTGTTATGTTGGTGCTGCAGGGTTGTTGCCTGCCCTGCTGGTGCTGCAGGGTTGTTTCCTGCTCTGTTGGTGCTGCAAGGTTGTTGCCTGCTCTGTTGGTGCTGCAGGGCTGTCTCCTGCTCTGTTGGTGCTGCAGGGTTGTTGCCTGCTCTGATGGTGTTTCAGGGCTGTTGCCTGCTCTGTTGGTGCTGCAGTGTTGTTGCCTGCTCTGTTGGTGCTGCAGGGTTGTTGCCTGCTTTGTTGGTGCTGCAGGGTTGTTGCCTGCTATGTTGGTGCTGCAGGGTTGTTGCCTGCTATGTTGGTGCTGCAGGGTTGTTGCCTGCTCTGTTGGTGCTGCAGGGTTGTTGCCTGCTCTGTTGGTGATATAGGGTTGTTGCCTGCTCTGTTGGTGTTGCAGGGTTGTTGCCTTCTTTGTTGGTGCTGTAGGGTTGTTGCCCGCTCTGTTGGTGCTGCAGGGTTGTTGCCTGCTCTGTTGGTGCTGCATGGTTGTTGCCTGCTCTGTTGGAACTGCAGGGCTGTCTCCTGCTATGTTGGTGCTGCATGGTTGTTGCCTGCTCTGTTGGTGCTGCAGGACTGTCTCCTGCTATGTTGGTGCTGCATGGTTGTTGCCTGCTCTGTTGGTGCTGCAGGGCTGTCTCCTGCTCTGTTGGTGCTGCAGGGTTGTTGTCTGCTCTGTTGGTGCTGCAGGGTTGTTACCTGCTCTGTTGGTGCTGCAGGGCTGTCTCCTGCTCTGTTGGTGCTGCAGGGTTGTTGCCTGCTCTGTTGGTGTTGCAGGGCTGTCTCCTGCTCTGTTGGTGCTGCAGGGTTGTTGCCTGCTCTGTTGGTGTTGTAGGGTTGTTGCCTGCTCTGTTGGTGCTGAAGGGTTGTTGCCTGCTCTGTTAGTGCTGCAGGGTTGTTGCCTGCTCTGTTGGTGCTGCAGGACTGTCTCCTGCTATGTTGGTGCTGCAGAGTTGTTGCCTGCTCTGTTGGTGCTTCAGGGTTGTTGGCTGCTCTGTTGGTACTGCAGGGTTGTTGCCTGCTCTGTTGGTGCTGAAGGGTTGTTGCCTGCTCTGTTAGTGCTGCAGGGTTGTTGCCTGCTCTGTTGGTGCTGCAGGGCTGTCTCCTGCTATGTTGGTGCTGCAGGGTTGTTGCCTGCTATGTTGGTGCTGCAGGACTGTCTCCTGCTATGTTGGTGCTGCATGGTTGTTGCCTGCTCTGTTGGTGCTGCAGGGCTGTCTCCTGCTCTGTTGGTGCTGCAGGGTTGTTGCCTGCTCTGTTGGTGATGCAGGGTTGTTGCCTGCTCTGTTGGTGCTACAGGGCTGTCTCCTGCTCTGTTGGTGCTGCAGGGTTGTTGCCTGCTCTGTTGGTGTTGCAGGGCTGTCTCCTGCTCTGTTGGTGCTGCAGGGTTGTTGCCTGCTCTGTTGGTGCTGCAGGGTTGTTGCCTGCTCTGTTAGTGCTGCAGGGTTGTTGCCTGCTCTGTTGGTGCTGCAGGACTGTCTCCTGCTATGTTGGTGCTGCAGAGTTGTTGCCTGCTCTGTTGGTGCTTCAGGGTTGTTTCCTGCTCTGTTGGTGCTGCAAGGTTGTTGCCTGCTCTGTTGGTGCTGCAGGGCTGTCTCCTGCTCTGTTGGTGCTGCAGGGTTGTTGCCTGCTCTGTTGGTGATGCAGGGTTGTTGCCTGCTCTGTTGGTGCTGCAGGGCTGTCTCCTGCTCTGTTGGTGCTGCAGGGTTGTTGCCTGCTCTGTTGGTGTTGCAGGGCTGTCTCCTGCTCTGTTGGTGCTGCAGGGTTGTTGCCTGCTCTGTTGGTGCTGTAGGGTTGTTGCCTGCTCTGTTGGTGCTGAAGGGTTGTTGCCTGCTCTGTTAGTGCTGCAGGGTTGTTGCCTGCTCTGTTGGTGCTGCAGGACTGTCTCCTGCTATGTTGGTGCTGCAGAGTTGTTGCCTGCTCTGTTGGTGCTTCAGGGTTGTTGGCTGCTCTGTTGGTACTGCAGGGTTGTTGCCTGCTCTGTTGGTGCTGAAGGGTTGTTGCCTGCTCTGTTAGTGCTGCAGGGTTGTTGCCTGCTCTGTTGGTGCTGCAGGGCTGTCTCCTGCTATATTGGTGCTGCAGGGATGTTGCCTGCTATGTTGGTGCTGCAGGGTTGTTGCCTGCTCTGTTGGTGCTACAGAGCTGTCTCCTGCTCTGTTGGTGCTGCAGGGTTGTTGCCTGCTCTGTTGGTGCTGCAGGGTTGTTGCCTGCTCTGTTGGTGCTGCAGGGTTGTTGCCTGTTCTGTTGGTGCTGCAGGGTTGTTGCCTGCTCTGTTGGTGCTTCAGGGTTGTTGCCTGCTCTGTTGGTGCTGCAGGGTTGTTGCATGCTCTGTTGGTGCTGCAGGGTTGTTGCCTGCTCTGTTGGTGCTGCAGGGTTGTTGCCTGCTCTGTTGGTGCTGCAGGGTTGTTGAATGCTCTGTTGGTGCTGCAGGGTTGTTGCTTGCTCTGTTGGTGCTGCAGGGCTGTTGCCTGCTCTGTTGGTGCTGAAGGGTTGTTGCCTGCTCTGTTAGTGCTGCAGGGTTGTTGCCTGCTCTGTTGGTGCTGCAGGACTGTCTCCTGCTATGTTGGTGCTGCAGGGTTGTTGCCTGCTCTGTTAGTGCTGCAGGGTTGTTGCCTACTCTGTTGGTGCTGCAGGGTTGTTGCATGCTCTGTTGGTGCTGCAGGGTTGTTGCCTGTTCTGTTGGTGCTGCAGGGTTGTTGCCTGCTCTGTTGGTGCTGCAGGGTTGTTGCCTGCTCTGTTGGTGCTGCAGGGTTGTTGCCTGCTCTGTTGGTGCTGCAGGGTTGTTGCCTGCTCTGTTGGTGCTGCAGGGTTGTTGCCTGCTCTGTTGGTGCTGCAGGGTTGTTGCCTGCTCTGTTGGTGCTGCAGGGTTGTTGCCTGTTCTGTTGGTGCTGCAGGGTTGTTGCCTGATCTGTTGGTGCTGCAGGGTTGTTGCCTGCTCTGTTGGTGCTGCAGGGTTGTTGCCTGCTCTATTGGTGCTGCAGGGTTGTTGCCTGCTCTGTTGGTGCTGCAGGGTTGTTGCCTGCTCTGTTGGTGCTGCAGGGTTGTTGCCTGCTCTGTTGGTGCTGCAGGGTTGTTGCCTGCTCTGTTGGTGCTGCAGGGTTGTTGCCTGTTCTGTTAGTGCTGCAGGGTTGTTGCCTGCTCTGTTGGTGCTGCAGGGTTGTTGCCTGCTCTGTTGGTGCTGCAGGGTTGTTGCCTGCTCTGTTGGTGCTGCAGGGTTGTTGCCTGCTCTGTTGGTGCTGCAGGGTTGTTGCATGCTCTGTTGGTGCTGCAGGGTTGTTGCCTGCTCTGTTGGTGCTCTGAACCGCTCCTCTCCACACGGCTAGCCGAGATCGCTCAGCGACTGGCGGTGATATCTGATGTTTTCGGGCGCCTCGTGACGTCACTGGTCTTCTTTCGCCATGTCACAACAACCTACCGCTGCTCACCCAGCAGGATATCACCCAGCAGCCCAGCAGGATATCACCCAGCAGCCCAGCGCAGGATATCTCAGCACAGGATCACCCAGCCCAGCACAGGATGTCTTCCTTCAGAATCAGCAGCGCCGCCGTCTACGGCTGCATCCCTGGCTGCTCTCCCTGCATCTCTGCCTACATTTCTGACCGCATCTCCGGCTGCATCTCTCCCGCCTCTGGCTACATCTCCGGCTGCATCTCTCCCGCCTCTGGCTACATCTCCGGCTGCATCTCTCCCGCCTCTGGCTACATCTCCGGCTGCATCTCTCCCGTCTCTGGCTACATCTCTGGCTGCATCTCTCCCGCCTCTGGCTACATCTCTGGCTGCATCTCTCCCGTCTCTGGCTACATCTCTGGCTGCATCTCTCCCGCCTCTGGCTACATCTCTGGCTGCATCTCTCCCGTCTCTGGCTACATCTCCGGCTGCATCTTTCCCGCCTCTGGCTACATCTCCGGCTGCATCTCTCCCGTCTCCGGCTGCATCTCCGGCTGCATCTCTCCGTCTCTGGCTACATCTCCGGCTGCATCTCTCCCGTCTATGGCTACATCTCCGGCTGCATCTCTCCCGTCTCTGGCTACATCTCCGGCTGCATCTCTCCCGTCTCTGGCTACATCTCCGGATGCATCTCTCCCGTCTCTGGCTACATCTCCGGCTGCATCTCTCCCGTTTCTGGCTACATCTCCGGCTGCATCTCTCCCGCCTCTGGCCGCATCTCCGGCTGCATCTCTCCCGTCTCTGGCTACATCTCCGGCTGCATCTCTCCCGTCTCTGGCTACATTTCCGGCTGCATCTCTCCCGTCTCTGGCTACATCTCTGGCTGCTCTGCCTGCATCTCTGGCTACATCTCTGGCTGCATCTCTCCCGCCTCTGGCTACATCTCTGGCTGCATCTCTCCCGTCTCTGGCCGCATCTCCGGCTGCATCTCTCCCGTCTCTGGCTAGAGACGATCTCCGGCTGCATCTCCGGCTGCATCTCTCCCGCCTCTGGCTACATCTCTGGCTTCTCTGCCTGCATCTCTGGCTACATCTCCGGCTGCATCTCTCCCGTCTCTGGCTACATCTCCGGCTTCATCTCTATCGTCTCTGGCTAGAGATGATCTCCGGCTGCATCTCCGGCTGCATCGCTCCGTCTCTGGGTACATCTCTGGCTGCTCTGCCTCTGCCTGCATATCTGGCCGCATCTAGTTTTGCTCTGCCTGCTCCGGCTGCATCCCCCGCCTATATTCGTCACGGTCAACGTCCCCAGTGTTCACATTACCCGCGTCCTCCTGGCGTCGTTAGTTTTCCCATACTGGTGTGCCGGACAGGGCTCGATCGCAGGGCGGCAGCAGGGCAATCATAGCCTGCTGCCCGCACCCGGGGAGGATCGCAGCCTCCCGCCCGGGGACGGGGAGGACCGCAGCCTCCCGCCCGGGGACGGGGGACGACCGCAGCCTCCCGCCCGGGGACGGGTAGGAGGGCGGCGCGTGTAGGCAGTGTGCGTGTCGACAGCTGGTATGTCCCGCCCGGGAGCTGTGCGTGTCATACGACTAACGACCGTGTCAGCGGCGGCGGGGGGGGGGGGGGGGGGGGGGGGGGGGGGGGGGGTTGCGGGGGGCGGCGGGCGGGGGGGGGGGGGGGGGGGGTCGGACCGTGTGGTCGGCACTGCTCACCAGTCCAGCCCAGTTCAGCGGCGGTGGACACTGAGATGGGCCGCCGACTCGGATATTGTCGGGAGTTCGGGACAGGGCCGTATCACTGCCGGCGGCACGGATAGTCTGCCCCGAGGCACTAACCGGACCTGGAGCGGCCCATGTCACCTCCACAGGTGGACAGTAACCCACCCCGGGCTGGCGGAGGCCGCAGCCACTAGTCACTACCGGACCTGGAGCGGCCACATCACCTCCACAGGTGGACAGTAACCCGCCCCGGGCTGGCGGAGGCCGCAGCTGGAGGATCAGCACTATGCGCCTCAGGGCAGCGGGGGCCGACGGTATTACTCGGTATGGGAATGTACTCAGTATATCCCCGGCAGTGTCCTCCCACTGACGGGTCAAGTACAGAGTAACACGGCGCAGTATACAAATAGGTAAGAGATGAACGATTAGCAACGTGGTCGGTAGTAAGCCTGGCTTAGCCACTTCGCCATTTCGGCCGGCCCACTCGTTGCCCGCTGTCTTATCCAATATCCAAGCCCACACGATCGGCGAGTATCAATTCACCCCACCCACTGGAAAGTCAGAAATCAATCCAGCCCACATGATCGGCAGAGTAGCAATTCACCCCACCCACTGGAAAGTCAGAAATCAATCCAGCCCACACGATCGGCAGAGTAGCAATTCACCCCACCCACTGAAAGTCAGAAATCAATCCAGCCCACACGATCGGCGCAGTATCAATTCACCTCACCCACTGGAAAGTCAGAATCAATCCAGCCCACACGATCGGCGCAGTATCAATTCACCCCACCCACTGGAAAGTCAGAAATCAATCCAGCCCACACGATCGGCGCAGTATCAATTCACCCCACCCACTGGAAAGTCAGATCAATCCAGCCCACACGATCGGCGCAGTATCAATTCACCCCACCCACTGGAAAGTCAGAATCAATCCAGCCCACACGATCGGCGTAGTATCAATTCACCCCACCCACTGGAAAGTCAGAATCAATCCAGCCCACACGATCGGCGCAGTATCAATTCACCCCACCCACTGGAAGTCAGAATCAATCCAGCCCACACGATCGGCGGCAGTATCAATTCACCGCACCGACCGGCGAATCGTCTAATGGCGTGCCGTAGCCAACTTGGCATTCAGTAATCAGTTCAGGGCCCTTCGAGCGGAGAGCGTCGGTCACTCGAGTTGACGAGCCGCCGCCGACTTTATCCAGCTGGCTTTGTATCTGCGCCGGCCGGCCAATTTGATTCCGGATATGACGATCGAGCATCGTATATCTGTTCGGTCGAGTTTTTCTGTGTCGTCTGGGGCGAATGATACAGGCGGTACAGAATTGGGTCAGCACGAGTCCCAGGAAATAGTCTGAGTAGGGCTTCACGACGGCGAGTCAGGATCCTCACGCGCGGCACACCGCACGGTATTCTGTCAATAGCCAATAAGGGAGTCAATAGGAGAGGAGAGGAGAGGAGAGGAGAGGAGAGGAGGGGAGGGGAGGGGAGGGGAGGGGAGGGGAGGGGAGGGGAGGGGAGGGGAGGGGAGGGGAGGGGAGGGGAGGGGAGGGGAGGGCAGAGGAGAGGAGAGGAGAGGAGAGGAGAGGAGAGGAGAGGAGAGGAGAGGAGAGGAGAGGAGAGGAGAGAGGAGGGAGGGGAGGGGAGAGGAGAGGGAGAAGAGAAGAGAAGAGAAGAGAGAGAAGAGAAGAGAAGAGAAGAGAGGAGAGGAGAGGAGAGTGAGAGGAGAGGAGAGAGTGGAGGGAGGGGAGGGAGGGGAGGGAGGGGAGGGAGGGGAGGGGAGGGGAGGGGGTGGAGGGAGGGGAGGGGCGAGGAGGGGCGTGCGAGGAGAGAGAGGAGAGGAGAGGAGAGGAGAGGAGAGGAGAGGAGAGGAGAGGAGAGGAGAGGAGAGGGAGAGGAGAGGAGAGGAGAGAGAGAGAGGAGAGGAGAGGAGGGGAGAGGGAGGAGAGGAGAGGAGAGGGAGAGGAGATAAAAACAGAACACAAGAAAGGAAAGAAGAAAGGAGAATGAGTGAAGAGGCGAGAGAAGATAGCGATATAAGAGAACTAGAGGAGACTGTAGAAGGGGACGGGGAGGTCCTAATCAGTGGAGGAGGAGCTGGCGCCGTCGCCCCATCGCTGAGGAAGCCTAACCACGGCACACATATCGACATAGCACGCCAACATGTAGGCACACACGCACGCGCACACGCACGCGCACACGTATGCGCCACACGCACTAGCGCGAGCACCTGCAATAACGACCGAAAGGTTCTCTGAGAATTCGGGTGTTATTGTTGCCAGCTTTTCACCGCCTCGGGTGCGGGATTTTGACCTCGTGCTTGAGGCAAAATCATTAAACCCTGTATTTAGGTAGCCATTAGCGATTTATTAGGTAGGTATATTAGTTACATTAGTTAGGTTCCATCGGCAGTAGGTCCCCTTCATTTTCTAGCTTTTTTGCAGATGGCAACACGTTCTGTCGTGTGGGCCAAATTTAAAGTAGCTTACAGGTCCCGTTTAACACCGCTGCCCAGGTCATGGCGGCCCCCCGCCCCCCGGACCGGCCGCCCCCCCCGGACGGTCCCCTCCTCGCCCCTCAGGTCCCCGCCCGCCCCGTCCTGGTGCCCGACTCCCGCCTGACTCCGAACCCCCCAACGGCCCAGCGTTCCTGCTGATGAAGCGGGACACTGGAGCACCGTTTAGGTCGGCCAACCCCTTTGCCATCAGGCGCTGGCTGAGGTCGATCTGTGGCGGGGACGTAGCCATGGCAAAGACGATTCAGTCGGGGGCACTGCTGATCCAGACACTGTCTGGTCAGCAGAACGCCCCCTGCTGGCAACCACTTCTTTCATCGGTGTAGCGGTGAAAGTTGAGGCCTCTCTCCATCTGAACACGGTGGAGGGCCTCATGTGGTGCCCAGAGGTGGCTCGCCTCTCCGAGGAGGAGATCCTCTGAGAACTGGCGCTTCAGGGCGTAGTGGAGGTGGTGCGGCTCAGGTCCCAGCGACGAGAGCAGCCCAATCCACTGGTGCTCCGGTTCCGCGTCCTCCGGTTCCGCGTGCTTGAATTACCCAGCCGAGTCTACTGGGTAATTCAAGCACGCGATAAAGCACGGCTACATAAAGGTAGACGTACGCCGCTGGATCCGTCCCCCTCGGCAGTGCCGGAAATGCTGGTCATTTTGTCACATTAGTGCTGTTCACAACGTGCTAACGCGTAAGCTCTCTAGATAGCTAGGGCAAAGGCGATCCCAGCACCCCCAAATGGGGGTGCTATGGTCATGCAGTAATGCTACAAAACGGGAATTTTTTGGTGTTGTCAAATACAGTTTTCAATGTCATATGTAATTTAAACACTATAGCTGAACTCGCTGCGCAAAACTACCCATATATCTGCTCTTCGTCAAAGTTGCCCCTGATTGCTCCTGGCTATGTACTTCGTGCGCCCCTGCAACGCCAATCTGGCCACCTGTAAGCCACGTCTGGCAAAGGGCGCTTAAGGAATCTGATGGAATTGGCTGTCCAGAGAGCTTGCACCCCGGTACTTTTTTTTATTCAGCTATGATTTAAAAAAGGAACAACTTTCACTCACTTAGCACCTTTTGTGCGTCTTGCGACTTTTCCGACCAATCAGCAACCTCCGACTAACAGCTGGCCCATAATTCCCGGCAGTTATTGCGCAGAATATTGTGCGTCTCCGGTTGATTGCCAGCGGTTGCAGCGGTTGGGAATCTGTCTGTAAATATGTACATTATTTTACATTAATAGTTCGTTTGTGCCATCAATTATTGGTAATTACATATGCTAATTTAGTGACTATAATATAGTAGCGTGGGCAGACCTGTGCCCTTAGTTCCTGTCTGTAAGATCTTCTCAAGATCCAACTCGCCACGCATTCCAATTCTGCAGATTTGTAGATTAATTGTCAATTGTCCATGTCCAAACAGGATTTAATTTGCACTTTGGGGCTCTATCATACTGATATCCTGAAGTATTCTCCTTTATACAGTGTGTTGGTAGTAGTGTCAGGTCTTGTAATCTATATCTTACAATCTATCTAATTTAATTTAATCTAATTATTATTGAATAGTGCACATTTAGGTACCTAGCAGATTTGTGTTTTTGCCATTTATCCCAACTTTACATTAATAATTTTGCCTAGACAAATTTGGATCTTGGACAAATTTGGGATGCCTGGATGATGTCAACCTTGGAACTTGGTTGGAAAGTGGTTTTAATTTTGCTGAAAGCGTCTAATGCCAGTGTGCATTGTGGAAGGAGGTCTGTTTCCAGCCTTTACTTATATTTAGCTGTTTTGCCATTTAAAATCCAGTTGCACAATGCAATGATATGCAAGCCAGTTTTTAATCCATGTTATACTTGCTGGGCTAATAGCATGGGCGACGGCCAGTATGAAAAATGTAATAGCCCTAATAGCATGGGCGGGGGTGGGGGCGGGGGCGGGGGCGGGGGCGGGGGCGGGGGCGGGGGGCGGGGGCGGGGGCGGGGGCGGGGGCGGGGGCGGGGGCGGGGGCGGGGGCGGGGGCGGGGGCGGGGGCGGGAGCGAGGGCGAGGGCGAGGGCGAGGGCGAGGGCGAGGGCGAGAGCGAGAGCGAGAGCGAGAGCGAGAGCGAGAGCGAGAGAGAGAGGGAGAGAGCTGTGCCGACAACGGAGGGCTCCAATCCGAGCAGCTCCAGCTCACGGATGGCTCCAATCGGAGCAGCACCAGCTCACGGAGGGCTCCAATCAGAGCAGCACCAGCTCACGGAGAGCTCCAATCCGAGCAGGACCAGCTCACGGAGAGCTCCAATCCGAGCAGCACCAGCTCACGGAGGGCTCCAATCCGAGCAGCACCAGCTCACGGTAAAACAGCCGGCCGTGGTTCTCTGCGTGGCGATTGACGGACCAATCTGGGCGTGTCGAGCCACATGACACGGCGCCATACAAACGAGGCAATGCGTTACGGCGGCGGAGGCATCCCAGGCTCGCATCGGCCGCCTGGGAGCAGCAGGGAGGTGTCGGCCCGGCGCGCCGCGGGGCCACACGGCGACAGCAGCCGACAACAGACACGGCTCTGAGCTCCTCAGTCCTCAGCCCTCCCGGGGGGAGGATGAGGGTGAGGGGGGCCCAGTCTGGATTGAAGAGGCAGGCCCATCCTTCATCACCACTCTGTTTCCATGGCGCCAAAATGGCACACAACCTGACTGGTTATTGATTCAACTTTTTTTTGGAACGATTCAATCATGATTCATTTTGGAATTTGAATGATTCAATCACCGTTCGATTCACGGATACAATTTTTAGAATTGATTCATTCTGATTCAAAGAATCAAAACAAATATTTAAATTGATTCACGTTTGATTCAACATTTGAATATATGAGGTGAATTTATGTCAAATCAATAACAATGGAAACATGCATATATATGATCATTAAAACATTGGTACAGTAATAGTATTTCAGTATAATTGAATGTAGCCACGGGGACTCCATGTATTTGGACAATTTACCAGTGTACTTGAATCGTTAAATCTGTTGATTCAATCAACCTTGATTTGATGCGGGTTTTGATTCAACCACGATTCATGAATCAACATATCTGGTGGTGAATCAATTATGTTTTGATTCAATGAATTTTGATTGAACGATTCCAATCGATTCAATCAGTGTCGAATCAATAACTAGTCTCCACACAACCGCTGCAAAACAAAGCCACTACAGACACATTGGGCATTGATGCAATCATGCAATACATGGCCAATGTTCTGATGAATTTATCATTATCGCTATCAAACGTCTGGCTGTCCTCTGACGGTCAAATGTACTGGATTGTCGCGGCCGCCGCTCCCAGACGGCTGTCGTGATGTACGGTTTCTCAGCAACTCTATTGGCTGTCGTGATGTACGGTTTCTCAGCAACTCTATTGGCTGTCGTGATGTATGGTTTCTCAGCAACTCTATTGGCTGTCGTGATGTATGGTTTCTCAGCAACTCTATTGGCTGTCGTTATGTACGGTTTCTCAGCAACACGATTGGCTGTCGTGATGTACGGTTTCTCAGCAACTCAATTGGCTGTCGTGATGTACGGTTTCTCAGCAACACGATTGACTGTCGTTATGTACGGTTTCTCAGCAACTCAATTGGCTGTCGTGATGTACGGTTTCACAGCAACACGATTGACTGTCGTGATGTACGGTTTCTCAGGAACTCAATTGGCTGACGTGATGTACGGTTTATCAGCAACACGATTGGCTGGCCATGACACACGAGTTCTCGACACAACGATCAACCTCAGGCTGCGCTACGCAAACCAGTGGCTGGACGGATCCAGGGATATTTATCCGGGTTATTCCCTTCAAAACTATTAAACTCAGTCGACAATATGTTCACCCTTTACTGAGGAAGCTTCTCTAGCTCATAATGTACAAGAGGAGCAACATACGATAAGTATTTTTTTTAAAATTTAGTCAGACTTTCTGGGATTTGACTCCGACCCAGCTTGTGTCGGCCGTTCTCGATCCGCCGGTAACCCGGCTGTGACGAGGAGACAGGCAGCCACTCGTGTTCCAGACGTGTTCCAGACCCACACCCACCCACACGTGTTCCAGACACAGACACAGGAAGCCTGGCCAACGCGACAAAGACACAGTGGTGCACCATCCCGCCCCACACGTGTTTCAGACACAGACACAGGGAGCCTGGCCAACGCGACACAGACACAGTGGTGCACCATCCCGCCCCACACGTGTGCCCCTACAGCACCTTCAGCATACAGCACCGGGTCGGTGCTGGTTCTCCTCACATCATGCCGCTGACGTCACAACATACCTGCTGACGTCACAACAGACCCTGCTGACGTCACAACAGACACTGCTGACGCAAGCTTTAACGACTTCGTAACTCGACGTACGATCTGACCACCTCAGAGAGACTGCGACCTCAGAGAGACAGTGACCTCAGAGAGACAGTGACCTCAGAGAGACAGTGACCTCAGAGAGACAGCGACCTCAGAGAGACAGTGACCTCAGAGAGACAGTGACCTCAGAGAGACAGTGACCTCAGAGAGACAGCGACCTCAGAGAGACAGCGACCTCAGAGAGACAGCAACCTCAGAGAGACAGCGACCTCAGAGAGACATCGACCTCAGAGAGACCTCATATTGACAGCGACCTAAGAGAGACAGTGACCTCAGAGAGACAGCGACCTCAGATATACAGCGACCTCATAGAGACAGCGACCTCAGAGAGACAGTGACCTCAGAGAGACCTCAGAGAGACAGCGACCTAAGAGAAACAGTGACCTCAGAGAGACAGCGACCTCAGAGATACAGCGACTTCATAGAGACAGCAACCTCAGAGATACAACGACCTCATAGAGACAGCGACCTCAGAGAGACAGTGACCTCAGAGAGACCTCAGAGAGACAGCGACCTAAGATAAACAGTGACCTCAGAGAGACAGCGACCTCAGAGATACAGCGACTTCATAGAGACAGCCACCTCCGAGAGACAGTGACCTCAGAGAGACAGCGACCTCAGAGAGACAGTGACCTCAGAGAGACAGTGACCTCAGAGAGACAGTGACCTCAGAGAGACAGCGACCTCAGAGAGACAGTGACCTCAGAGAGACAGCGACCTCAGAGAGACAGTGACCTTAAAGAGACAGCGACCTCAGAGAGACAGCGACCTTAAAGAGACAGTGACCTCAGAGAGACAGCGACATCAGAGAGACAGCGACCTCAGAGATACGGCGACTTCATAGAGACAGCGACCTCAGAGATACAGCGACCTCATAGAGACAGCGACCTCAGAGAGACAGTGACCTCAGAGAGACCTCAGAGAGACAGCGACCTAAGCGAAAGAGTGACCTCAGAGAGACAGCGACCTCAGAGATACAGCGACTTCATAGAGACAGCGAGCTCAGAGAGACAGTGACCTCAGAGAGACAGCGACCACAGAGAGACAGCGACCTCAGAGAGACAGTGATCTAAGAGAAACAGTGACCTCAGAGAGACAGCGACCTCAGAGATACAGCGACTTCATAGAGACAGCCAACTCAGAAAGACAGTGACCTCAGAGAGACAGTGACCTCAGAGAGACAGCGACCTCAGAGAGACAGTGACCTCAGAGAGACAGCAACCTCAGAGAGACAGTGACCTTAGAGAGACAGCGACCCCAGAGAGACAGCGACCTCAAAGAGACAGCGACCTCAGAGAGACAGTGACCTCAGAGAGACAGCGACCTCAGAGAGACAGTGACCTCAGAGAGACAGCGACCTCAGATAGACAGTGACCTTAGAGAGACAGCGACCTCAGAGAGACAGCGACCTCAAAGAGACAGTGACCTCAGAGAGACAGCGACCTCAGAGAGACAGCGACCTCAGAGAGACAGCGACCTCAGAGATAAAGCGACTTCATAGAGACAGCGACCTCAGAGATACAGCGACCTCATAGAGACAGCGACCTCAGAGAGACAGTGACCTCAGAGAGACCTCAGAGAGACAGCGACCTAAGAGAAAGAGTGACCTCAGAGAGATAGCGACCACAGAGAGACAGCGACCTCAGAGAGACAGTGACCTCAGAGAGACAGTGACCTCAGAGAGACAGTGACCTCAGAGAGACAGTGACCTCAGAGAGACAGCGACCTCAGAGAGACAGCGACCTCAGAGAGACAGTGACCTCAGAGAGACAGCGACCTCAGGGAGACAGCGACCTCAGAGAGACATCGACCTCAGAGAGACAGCGACCTCAGAGATACAGCGACCTCATAGAGACAGCGACCTAAGAGAAACAGTGACCTCAGAGAGACAGCGACCTCAGAGATACAGCGACTTCATAGAGACAGCCACCTCAGAGAGACAGTGACCTCAGAGAGACAGCGACCTCAGAGAGACAGTGACCTCAGAGAGACAGTGACCTCAGAGAGACAGTGACCTCAGAGAGACAGCGACCTCAGAGAGACAGTGACCTCAGAGAGACAGCGACCTCAGAGAGACAGTGACCTTAGAGAGACAGCGACCTCAGAGAGACAGCGACCTCAAAGAGACAGTGACCTCAGAGATACAGCGACCTCAGAGAGACAGCGACCTCAGAGAGACAGCGACCTAAGAGAGACAGCGACCTCAGAGATACAGCGACTTCATAGAGACAGCGACCTCAGAGATACAGCGACCTCAGAGAGACAGTGACCTGAGAGAGACCTCAGAGAGACAGCGACCTAAGAGAAAGAGTGACCTCAGAGAGACAGCGACCTCAGAGATACAGCGACTTCATAGAGACAGCGAGCTCAGAGAGACAGTGACCTCAGAGAGATAGCGACCACAGAGAGACAGCGACCTCAGAGAGACAGTGACCTCAAAGAGACAGTGACCTCAGAGAGACAGCGACCTCGGAGAGACAGCGACCTCAGAGAGACAGTGACCTCAGAGAGACAGTGACCTCAGAGAGACAGTGACCTCAGAGAGACAGTGACCTCAGAGAGACAGTGACCTCAGAGAGACAGCGACCTCAGAGAGACAGCGACCTGAGAGAGACAGCGACCTCAGAGAGACAACGACCTTAGAGAGACAGCGACCTCAGAGAGACAGCGACCTCAGAGAGACAGCGACCTCAGAGAGACAGCGACCTCAGAGAGAAAA
Source organism: Chirona hameri (assembly GCA_036785665.1). Lineage (NCBI taxonomy): Eukaryota > Metazoa > Arthropoda > Thecostraca > Balanomorpha > Balanidae > Chirona > Chirona hameri. Next base: position 69,272 of record JAXIVJ010004074.1, read on the forward strand.
TGACCTCAGAGAGACAGCGACCTCAGAGAGACAGCGACCTCAGAGAGAAAATGACCTCAGAGAGACAGCGACCTTAGAGAGACAGCAACCTCAGAGAGACAGCGACCTCAGAGAGAAAATGACCTCAGAGAGACAGCGACCTCAGAGAAAATGACCTCAGAGAGACAGCGACCTCAGAGAGACAGTCACCTCAGAGAGACAGCGACCTCAGAGAGACAGTGACCTCAGAGAGACAGTGACCTTAGAGAGACAGCGACCTCAGAGAGACAGCGACCTGAGAGAGACAGCGACCTCAGAGAGACAGTGACCTCAGAGAGACAGCGACCTCAGAGAGACAGCGACCTCAGAGAGACAGCGACCTCAGAGAGACAGCGACCTCAGAGAGACAGCGACCTCAGAGAGACAGCGACCTCAGAGAGACAGCGACCTCAGAGAGACAGTGACCTCAGAGAGACAGCGACCTCAGAGAGACAGTGACCTCAGAGAGACAGTGACCTCAGAGAGACAGTGACCTCAGAGAGACAGCGACCTCAGAGAGACAGCGACCTGAGAGAGACAGCGCAGCGACCTCAGAGAGACAGCGACCTCAGAGAGACAGCGACCTCAAAGAGACAGTGACCTCAGAGAGACAGCGACCTCGGAGAGACAGCGACCTCAGAGAGACAGTGACCTCAGAGAGACAGTGACCTCAGAGAGACAGCGACCTCAGAGAGACAGCGACCTCAGAGAGACAGCGACCTCAGAGAGACAGCGACCTCAGAGAGACAGCGACCTCAGAGAGAAAATGACCTCAGAGAGACAGCGACCTCAGAGTGACAGCGACCTCAGAGAGAAAATGACCTCAGAGAGACAGCGACCTTAGAGAGACAGCAACCTCAGAGAGACAGCGACCTCAGAGAGAAAATGACCTCAGAGATACAGTGACCTCAGAGAGACAGTGACCTCAGAGAGACAGCGACCTCAGAGAGACAGTGACCTCAGAGAGACAGTGACCTTAGAGAGACAGCGACCTCAGAGAGACAGCGACCTCGGAGAGACAGCGACCTCAGAGAGACAGTGACCTCAGAGAGACAGTGACCTCAGAGAGAACAGTGACCTCAGAGAGACAGTGACCTCAGAGAGACAGTGACCTCAGAGAGACAGCGACCTCAGAGAGACAGCGACCTGAGAGAGACAGCGACCTCAGAGAGACAACGACCTTAGAGAGACAGCGACCTCAGAGAGACAGCGACCTCAGAGAGACAGCGACCTCAGAGAGACAGCGACCTCAGAGAGAAAATGACCTCAGAGAGACAGCGACCTCAGAGAGACAGCGACCTCAGAGAGAAAATGACCTCAGAGAGACAGCGACCTTAGAGAGACAGCAACCTCAGAGAGACAGCGACCTCAGAGAGAAAATGACCTCAGAGAGACAGCGACCTCAGAGAAAATGACCTCAGAGAGACAGCGACCTCAGAGAGACAGTCACCTCAGAGAGACAGCGACCTCAGAGAGACAGTGACCTCAGAGAGACAGTGACCTTAGAGAGACAGCGACCTCAGAGAGACAGCGACCTGAGAGAGACAGCGACCTCAGAGAGACAGTGACCTCAGAGAGACAGCGACCTCAGAGAGACAGCGACCTCAGAGAGACAGCGACCTCAGAGAGACAGCGACCTCAGAGAGACAGCGACCTCAGAGAGACAGCGACCTCAGAGAGACAGCGACCTCAGAGAGACAGTGACCTCAGAGAGACAGCGACCTCAGAGAGACAGTGACCTCAGAGAGACAGTGACCTCAGAGAGACAGTGACCTCAGAGAGACAGCGACCTCAGAGAGACAGCGACCTGAGAGAGACAGCGCAGCGACCTCAGAGAGACAGCGACCTCAGAGAGACAGCGACCTCAAAGAGACAGTGACCTCAGAGAGACAGCGACCTCGGAGAGACAGCGACCTCAGAGAGACAGTGACCTCAGAGAGACAGTGACCTCAGAGAGACAGCGACCTCAGAGAGACAGCGACCTCAGAGAGACAGCGACCTCAGAGAGACAGCGACCTCAGAGAGACAGCGACCTCAGAGAGAAAATGACCTCAGAGAGACAGCGACCTCAGAGTGACAGCGACCTCAGAGAGAAAATGACCTCAGAGAGACAGCGACCTTAGAGAGACAGCAACCTCAGAGAGACAGCGACCTCAGAGAGAAAATGACCTCAGAGATACAGTGACCTCAGAGAGACAGTGACCTCAGAGAGACAGCGACCTCAGAGAGACAGTGACCTCAGAGAGACAGTGACCTTAGAGAGACAGCGACCTCAGAGAGACAGCGACCTGAGAGAGACAGCGACCTCAGAGAGACAGTGACCTCAGAGAGACAGCGACCTCAGAGAGACAGCGACCTCAGAGAGACAGCGACCTCAGAGAGACAGCGACCTCAGAGAGACAGCGACCTCAGAGAGACAGCGATCTCAGAGAGACAGCGACCTCAGAGAGACAGTGACCTCAGAGAGACAGCGACCTCAGAGACAGTGACCTCAGAGAGACAGCGACCTCAGAGAGACAGTGACCTCAGAGAGACAGTGACCTCAGAGAGACAGTGACCTCAGAGAGACAGCGACCTCTGAGAGACAGCGACCTGAGAGAGAGAGAGTGCAGCAACCTCAGAGAGACAGCGACCTCAGAGAGACAGCGACCTCAGAGAGACAGCGACCTCAGAGAGACAGCGACCTCAGAGAGACAGCGACCTCAGAGAGACAGCGACCTCAGAGAGACAGCGACCTCAGAGAGACAGCGACCTCAGAGAGACAGCGACCTCAGAGAGACAGCGACCTCAGAGAGACAGCGACCTCAGAGAGACAGCAACCTCAGAGAGACAGCGACCTCAGAGAGACAGCGACCTCAGAGAGAAAATGACCTCAGAGAGACAGCGACCTCAGAGAGACAGCGACCTCAGAGAGAAAATGACCTCAGAGAGACAGCGACCTTAGAGAGACAGCAACCTCAGAGAGACAGCGACCTCAGAGAGAAAATGACCTCAGAGATACAGTGACCTCAGAGAGACAGTGACCTCAGAGAGACAGCGACCTCAGAGAGACAGTGACCTCAGAGAGACAGTGACCTTAGAGAGACAGCGACCTCAGAGAGACAGCGACCTGAGAGAGACAGCGACCTCAGAGAGACAGTGACCTCAGAGAGACAGCGACCTCAGAGAGACAGCGACCTCAGAGAGACAGCGACCTCAGAGAGACAGCGACCTCAGAGAGACAGCGACCTCAGAGAGACAGCGATCTCAGAGAGACAGCGACCTCAGAGAGACAGTGACCTCAGAGAGACAGCGACCTCAGAGACAGTGACCTCAGAGAGACAGCGACCTCAGAGAGACAGTGACCTCAGAGAGACAGTGACCTCAGAGAGACAGTGACCTCAGAGAGACAGCGACCTCAGAGAGACAGCGACCTGAGAGAGAGAGAGAGTGCAGCGACCTCAGAGAGACAGCGACCTCAGAGAGACAGCGACCTCAGAGAGACAGCGACCTCAGAGAGACAGCGACCTCAGAGAGACAGCGACCTCAGAGAGACAGCGACCTCAGAGAGACAGCGACCTCAGAGATACAGCGACTTCATAGAGACAGCGACCTCAGAGATACAGCGACCTCAGAGAGACAGTGACCTGAGAGAGACCTCAGAGAGACAGCGACCTAAGAGAAAGAGTGACCTCAGAGAGACAGCGACCTCAGAGATACAGCGACTTCATAGAGACAGCGAGCTCAGAGAGACAGTGACCTCAGAGAGATAGCGACCACAGAGAGACAGCGACCTCAGAGAGACAGTGACCTCAAAGAGACAGTGACCTCAGAGAGACAGCGACCTCGGAGAGACAGCGACCTCAGAGAGACAGTGACCTCAGAGAGACAGTGACCTCAGAGAGACAGTGACCTCAGAGAGACAGTGACCTCAGAGAGACAGTGACCTCAGAGAGACAGCGACCTCAGAGAGACAGCGACCTGAGAGAGACAGCGACCTCAGAGAGACAACGACCTTAGAGAGACAGCGACCTCAGAGAGACAGCGACCTCAGAGAGACAGCGACCTCAGAGAGACAGCGACCTCAGAGAGAAAATGACCTCAGAGAGACAGCGACCTCAGAGAGACAGCGACCTCAGAGAGAAAATGACCTCAGAGAGACAGCGACCTTAGAGAGACAGCAACCTCAGAGAGACAGCGACCTCAGAGAGAAAATGACCTCAGAGAGACAGCGACCTCAGAGAAAATGACCTCAGAGAGACAGCGACCTCAGAGAGACAGTCACCTCAGAGAGACAGCGACCTCAGAGAGACAGTGACCTCAGAGAGACAGTGACCTTAGAGAGACAGCGACCTCAGAGAGACAGCGACCTGAGAGAGACAGCGACCTCAGAGAGACAGTGACCTCAGAGAGACAGCGACCTCAGAGAGACAGCGACCTCAGAGAGACAGCGACCTCAGAGAGACAGCGACCTCAGAGAGACAGCGACCTCAGAGAGACAGCGACCTCAGAGAGACAGCGACCTCAGAGAGACAGTGACCTCAGAGAGACAGCGACCTCAGAGAGACAGTGACCTCAGAGAGACAGTGACCTCAGAGAGACAGTGACCTCAGAGAGACAGCGACCTCAGAGAGACAGCGACCTGCGAGAGACAGCGCAGCGACCTCAGAGAGACAGCGACCTCAGAGAGACAGCGACCTCAAAGAGACAGTGACCTCAGAGAGACAGCGACCTCGGAGAGACAGCGACCTCAGAGAGACAGTGACCTCAGAGAGACAGTGACCTCAGAGAGACAGCGACCTCAGAGAGACAGCGACCTCAGAGAGACAGCGACCTCAGAGAGACAGCGACCTCAGAGAGACAGCGACCTCAGAGAGAAAATGACCTCAGAGAGACAGCGACCTCAGAGTGACAGCGACCTCAGAGAGAAAATGACCTCAGAGAGACAGCGACCTTAGAGAGACAGCAACCTCAGAGAGACAGCGACCTCAGAGAGAAAATGACCTCAGAGATACAGTGACCTCAGAGAGACAGTGACCTCAGAGAGACAGCGACCTCAGAGAGACAGTGACCTCAGAGAGACAGTGACCTTAGAGAGACAGCGACCTCAGAGAGACAGCGACCTGAGAGAGACAGCGACCTCAGAGAGACAGTGACCTCAGAGAGACAGCGACCTCAGAGAGACAGCGACCTCAGAGAGACAGCGACCTCAGAGAGACAGCGACCTCAGAGAGACAGCGACCTCAGAGAGACAGCGATCTCAGAGAGACAGCGACCTCAGAGAGACAGTGACCTCAGAGAGACAGCGACCTCAGAGACAGTGACCTCAGAGAGACAGCGACCTCAGAGAGACAGTGACCTCAGAGAGACAGTGACCTCAGAGAGACAGTGACCTCAGAGAGACAGCGACCTCTGAGAGACAGCGACCTGAGAGAGAGAGAGTGCAGCAACCTCAGAGAGACAGCGACCTCAGAGAGACAGCGACCTCAGAGAGACAGCGACCTCAGAGAGACAGCGACCTCAGAGAGACAGCGACCTCAGAGAGACAGCGACCTCAGAGAGACAGCGACCTCAGAGAGACAGCGACCTCAGAGAGACAGCGACCTCAGAGAGACAGCGACCTCAGAGAGACAGCGACCTCAGAGAGACAGCAACCTCAGAGAGACAGCGACCTCAGAGAGACAGCGACCTCAGAGAGAAAATGACCTCAGAGAGACAGCGACCTCAGAGAGACAGCGACCTCAGAGAGAAAATGACCTCAGAGAGACAGCGACCTTAGAGAGACAGCAACCTCAGAGAGACAGCGACCTCAGAGAGAAAATGACCTCAGAGATACAGTGACCTCAGAGAGACAGTGACCTCAGAGAGACAGCGACCTCAGAGAGACAGTGACCTCAGAGAGACAGTGACCTTAGAGAGACAGCGACCTCAGAGAGACAGCGACCTGAGAGAGACAGCGACCTCAGAGAGACAGTGACCTCAGAGAGACAGCGACCTCAGAGAGACAGCGACCTCAGAGAGACAGCGACCTCAGAGAGACAGCGACCTCAGAGAGACAGCGACCTCAGAGAGACAGCGATCTCAGAGAGACAGCGACCTCAGAGAGACAGTGACCTCAGAGAGACAGCGACCTCAGAGACAGTGACCTCAGAGAGACAGCGACCTCAGAGAGACAGTGACCTCAGAGAGACAGTGACCTCAGAGAGACAGTGACCTCAGAGAGACAGCGACCTCAGAGAGACAGCGACCTGAGAGAGAGAGAGTGCAGCGACCTCAGAGAGACAGCGACCTCAGAGAGACAGCGACCTCAGAGAGACAGCGACCTCAGAGAGACAGCGACCTCAGAGAGACAGCGACCTCAGAGAGACAGCGACCTCAGAGAGACAGCGACCTCAGAGAGACAGCGACCTCAGAGAGACAGCGACCTCAGAGAGACAGCGACCTCAGAGAGACAGCGACCTCAGAGAGACAGCGACCTCAGAGAGACAGCGACCTCAGAGAGACAGCGACCTGGTATGGCATGGGTGAGTTTGTATGTCTTAGGTATGTTCTCATAAACGTGTCACTCTAAGTAAACACTCCAAGTTCTGTTTTGCTGGCAAGTTTGTGGGGCTATTGAGGTTAGCTTCAAACCTATATCGGCGAGGTTCACTTACTATTTGAGGTTTTCCTAACTTATATTTGGTCGCAGCGCCGCTGCTGTTCGAACGCTGTTTTCTTTACGCCCGCTCGCACGCTTGTCCGCCGCCGCTGTCGCCGGGCCCGCCTGCAGACTTGTAATGATGCCGTTTCACATTACAGAACAGACCGCGACTGACCAGCCACCTGTGTTGGCCCCGGGAGTCCGTTGGGCTGGCCTGGACCAGCCCTCCGTCTGTTTGCGGGCTGCCGTCTGGTCGCCGCCGCTCGCTTCCTCACCGCTCACTAACCCACTCATCATCCCTTTATCGATGGGGGAGGGGAGACCGGGTGTCGTACTTGACCGTATCACTCCTGTTGTCACAGCTGTATCTATTCATTCATTTCGACAGCACACCGTTTTCGGCTATTCCCAGCACGCATACCGAAGCCCAACCCCTCGCATGCATGACCCCCGCCAACAGCACCAAAAGCACACACTCAGTTTCAATCACCGTCACTCAGACCATCACCCACACGTCACAACAAATAGGGAATGGGTAATGCTAAGCCTACACAAAAACGCACAGGCACTCCTGGTAATAGGCGGGATAGAAGTCAATACTGGGCCTCAGAGGGATGACGCACACAATAAATTAGCACTCGCACACGTCAACATTAACTCTATAACATCGCCAGGCAAGCTTGATGAGCTACAACAGTTCGCAGAAAGCAACGACATTCACATACTCGCCCTTAGCGAAGTCAAAACCGACGCAACGGTGCACCCCAGTTTCTACACACTAACTAACTTTCATTCACCACTCATCAAACACAGAACACGACACGGCGGGGGAACAGCAATCTATGCAAAATCAGCCCTACCCCTAACACGACTCCCTCAACTAGAAATTGATGAAGAAGAATGGATTTGGTGCAAAATTGCTTTTGGAAATGTTACACTCATCATTTGTTGCCTTTACCTTCCACCAAATTTAACGTCTGACCGGCTCGAACTTTTTTTGGAAACATTTTCAGAAAGTGTTAGCATAGCATATACCTTAAACCCCACTGCTCTGCTAATCACGGGAGACTTTAACGCTGGAAATAATTATTTGTCCCCTGGATACATCAATAGCGGCATAACTCCATTCGATCAAAAACTCAAAGATACTGCGTACACATTAAACCTTCAGCAACTCATTGACCGACCGACAAGACTTACCGACACAACGGCAAATCTGCGTGACTTGATTTTTACTAGCAATAACGAATTAATGACGGAAAGCGGCACACTATCTCCATTTTCGACGCTAGACCATTTTCCTGTGTACATCAGACTCGACCTACCAACTTTAACGACACACCCTATCTCTAAGACGATCTGGGACTACGAAAAACTCGACGCCGACAGGTTCACGAGACTTCTCATGGACACTGACTGGCAACGAATACTTGACATGGACATTGACACTGCCACCTCTCACTTCACCTCAGCAATTCTATCCGCAGCAAAGCAAGCTATACCCACTAAAACTATACATATTCTGCGAAAAGACAAACCATGGGTAACAAACGAACTCACAAGAAACATCAGAAAACGAAACCGACTCTTCAGGACCGCCCGACACAAGCCGACTAACGACCAGACTTGGGAGAGATGGAGACTACAACGGAACTCGGTGACTGACTTGAACAGACAACTTAAACAAAACCACCTAACCAAGTAGATACGAAGACTCCTAGAATGCAAACATGACCCATACATGTATCACCAACTGCTACGGAATATCACCGGACGCACTCAACATGACGTCATACCACCATTACTCACAACCGACGGTTACATAGTGACAGAAGACGAAGACAAAGCGCCAATACTCAACGATAATTTCGCAACCCAATCTCATCTTACTGTCCCTGCAAACCACACCCCTGTCACTATTCGATACAGAGGGCCGGTACCCACTGTAGATACTATAGTCACCACCTCGCAAGAAGTGCTCAAAATTTTGAACTCGCTCGATCCCAATAAATCCTGTGGCCCTAATCAGCTTCCGGCAAAAATTATCAAACTTTCAGCCATAATTATAGCGGAACCTCTCTCAGCCCTATTTAACAAGTCACTTCAACTAGGCATCCTCCCAGAAATTTGGAAAGAAGCTAACATACACCCGATTTTCAAAAAGAAAGGTTCACCCTCAGACCCGACAAATTATCGTCCCATTTCACTTCTTTCCATTCTGTCAAAAGTGCTGGAAAAAATTGTATTTCGAAACATTTACGACCATATCACAGAACACCAACTACTAACTGACAAACAGTGGGTACCGGCCAAAACATAGCACGCAACTTCAGCTCATATACCTCTCTCACAATCTATATAATGCACTCGATATAGGAAAGGACTTCACTGCTTTTTTTCTAGATATTTCGAAATATTTTGACAAAATTTGGCATTTCGGATTTATATACAAATGTAAAAAAGAATTCGGCATAACTGGGACCGTTCTAACTTGGATCAAATCGTATCTTACCAATCGTAAACACCGCGTCAAAATGTCTTCCTCATTCTCTTCCTTCCAAACAATCAACGCTGGCTGCCCTCAAGGTTCTGTGCTCGGTCCCCTACTGGCTCTTCTATACCTAAATGAACTCTCATACATCACGACCAATGACATTCAATTTTTATCGGATGATACCTCTTTGCATGCCTCTCATATGCCTTCCAACATAACCGACGTCCAACTATCTCTCCAAAACGACCTTAACAAAATTCACCAGTACGACTAACAATGGATTATAACGTTTAACCCCGCAAAAACCATCCAACTAACATTCTCCAACTCAAACACACCAACAGTACCGAAACTAAATTTTGCCGACCAACCTGTCCCAACGTCCCATTCTCATAAACATCTCGGAGTAACCTTTTCCCAAGATTTGCGTTTCCATGAACATATCAATGACATAATCCTGAAAGTAAATGAATCCCTGAGTCCCATCTACCCCATAGCTAAACTGTTACCAAGACCAACTCTTGAACTCATCTATCGCATACGACAATATTTCGATTACGGTGACATCATTTATGACGGCAATATCACAGTGACTGACTCTCTAAGACTTGAACGACTTCAGAACAGGATAGCACGACTAGTGACTGGGACGCTACGCAGGACATCGACTGACAAACTGAGACAAGAACTAGGTTGAGACTTACTCCAAACTAGGCGGGCCATTCACAAACTCACTATGTACTTCACTCTTCGACACCCACAGTCACAGCTCTCAACTTACATAACATCTATTCTCCCTAACACGCGACAACAAGACACTGGCAGAGCGCTCCGAAATGCCAACACACAATCACTGCCCAGGAGCCGTATCACACAATATCAACGCTCATATGTACCGGCTACCACAAGATTATGGAATGCTCTCCCTGATCCCATTCGCAATGAAATATCCACCAAATTATTCAAAAAAGCAGTCGTACGACACCTGGGACCCCCACCGACCTACTTTTCCCTCGGCAGCAAATCAGGAAATAGACTCCACACCAGGTTAAGGGTTGGGCTCTCCACTTTAAATGCGCACCTATATCCTTTCCAATCCAACTTTCAGACACTCCCCTGTGTCAATGCGGCTTAACCAATGAAACTGTGCAACATTTCATCGTCAATTGTCACCTTTACCAAAATTCTCGTGAACATCTAATCGCGTCCCTTTCCGTAGATCTCAACATTGACTTTGCTTCCATCCATCCCTCTGAGCTAATAAACTCACTATTGAACGGATCACATCTCCCGAGCGGTGGCGACCACGTGGTTGCCCGTCACTTTCAAACTTTCTTGCTTCGATGCGGAAGATTCACGTAATGCGGTATTCGAGTTCGCATGGCGGGTGATGTGGGGTGGGTGCGGGGACGGCGGTGGCGGCTGTTACTGCGGGGCGTCGCATGTGGTGCGTGGCGGGATCCGATTCGGGCTGTATTTGTATTTGTTTTGGATGTCGAGAGGTGTCGAGATTTAAGCGGTTTCCGCTTTTGCACCGATCGACAGTTAATATCAACTGTAACGTGTGTGTGTTTATTGAATAAATATATTTAAACTCAACTCAACCTCAGAGAGACAGTGACCTTAGAGAGACAGTGACCTCAGAGAGACAGCGACCTCAGCGAGAAAATGACCTCAGAGAGACAGCGACCTGAGAGAGACAGCGACCTCAGAGAGACAGCGACCTCAGAGAGACAGCGACCTCAGAGAGTCAGCGACCTCAGAGAGACAGTGACCTCAGAGAGACAGCGACCTCAGAGAGACAGCGACCTCAGAGAGACAGCAACCTGAGAGAGACAGCGACCTCAGAGAGAAAATGACCTCAGAGAGACAGCGACCTCAGAGAGACAGCGACCTGAGAGAGACAGTGACCTCAGAGAGACAGCGACCTCAGAGAGAAAGTGACCTCAGAGAGAAAGTGACCTCAGAGAGACAGTGACCTCAGAGAGACAGCGACCTCAGAGAGAAAGCGACCTGAGAGAGACAGCGACCTCAGAGAGACAGCGACCTCAGAGAGACAGCGACCTCAGAGAGACAGCGACCTAAGAGAGACAGCGACCTCGAGATACAGCGACTTCATAGAGACAGCGGGTCAGCAGGCAGCGGACCGAGACGGCCTCCTATTGCCACCGGTGGGACAGACAGAACTTCCGGTGAGAAACAGAGAGACTGCGGTGAGACGGTATCTCACCACTCCTCTGACAGTATCTCACCACTCCTCTGACAGTATCTCACCACTCCTCTGACAGTATCTCACCACTCCTCTGACAGTATCTCACCACTCCTCTGACAGTATCTCACCACTCCTCTGACAGTATCTCACCACTCCTCTGACAGTATCTCACCACTCCTCTGAGACGGTATCTCACCACTCCTCTGACAGTATCTCACCACTCCTCTGACAGTATCTCACCACTCCTCTGACAGTATCTCACCACTCCTATGACAGTGTCTCACCACTCCTCTGACAGTATCTCACCACTCCTCTGACAGTATCTCACCACTCCTCTGACAGTATCTCACCACTCCTCTGACAGTATCTCACAACTCCTCTGACAGTATCTCACCACTCCTCTGACAGTATCTCACCACTCCTCTGACAGTATCTCACCACTCCTCTGACAGTATCTCACCACTCCTCTGACAGTATCTCACCGCTTTTCTGACAGTATCTCACCACTCCTCTGACAGTATCTCACCACTCCTCTGACAGTATCTCACCACTCCTCTGACAGTATCTCATCACTCCTCTGACAGTATCTCACCACCCCTCTGAGAGTATCTCACCACTCCTCTGAGAGTATCTCACCACTCCTCTGACAGTATCTCACCACTCCTCTGACAGTATCTCACCACTCCTCTGACAGTATCTCACCACTCCTCTGACAGTATCTCACCACTCCTCTGACAGTATCTCACCACTGCTCTGACAGTATCTCACCACTCCTCTGACAGTATCTCACCACCCCTCTGAGAGTATCTCACCACTCCTCTGACAGTATCTCACCACTCCTCTGACAGTATCTCACCACTCCTCTGACAGTACCTCACCACTCCTCTGACAGTATCTCACCACTCCTCTGACAGTATCTCACCACTCCTCTGACAGTATATCACCACTCCTCTGACAGTATCTCACCACTCCTCTGACAGTATCTCACCACTCCTCTGACAGTATCTCACCACTCCTCTGACAGTATCTCACCACTCCTCTGACAGTATCTCACCACTCCTCTGACAGTATCTCATCACTCCTCTGACAGTATCTCACCACTCCTTTGACAGTATCTCACCACTCCTTTGACAGTATCTCACCACTCCTCTGACAGTATCTCACCACTCCTCTGACAGTATCTCACCACTCCTCTGACAGTATCTCATCACTCCTCTGACAGTATCTCACCACTCCTCTGACAGTATATCACCACTCCTCTGACAGTATCTCACCACTCCTCTGACAGTATCTCACCACTCCTCTGACAGTATCTCACCACTCCTCTGACAGTATCTCACCACTCCTCTGACAGTATCTCACCACTCCTCTGACAGTATCTCATCACTCCTCTGACAGTATCTCACCACTCCTTTGACAGTATCTCACCACTCCTTTGACAGTATCTCACCACTCCTCTGACAGTATCTCACCACTCCTCTGACAGTATCTCACCACTCCTCTGACAGTATCTCACCACCCCTCTGACAGTATCTCACCACTCCTCTGACAGTATCTCACCACTCCTCTGACAGTATCTCACCACTCCTCTGACAGTATCTCACCACTCCTCTGACAGTATCTCATCACTCCTCTGACAGTATCTCACCACTCCTCTGACAGCATCTCACCACCCCTCTGACAGTATCTCACCACTCCTCTGACAGTATCTGACAGTATCTCATCACTCCTCTGACACTCCTCTGACAGTATCTCAACACTCCTCTGACAGTATCTCATCACTCCTCTGACAGTATCTCACCACTCCTCTGACAGTATCTCACCACTCCTCTCAGACGGTATCTCACCACTCCTCTGACAGTATCTCACCACTCCTCTGACAGTATCTCATCACTCCTCTGACAGTATCTCATCACTCCTCTGACAGTATCTCACCACTCCTCTGACAGTATCTCACCACTCCTCTGAGACGGTATCTCACCACTCCTCTGACAGTATCTCACCACTCCTCTGACAGTATCTCACCACTCCTCTGAGACGGTATCTCACCACTCCTTTGACAGTATATCACCACTCCTCTGACAGTATCTCACCACTCCTCTGACAGTATCTCACCACTCCTCTGACAGTATATCACCACTCCTCTGACAGTATCTCACCACTCCTCTGACAGTATCTCACCACTCCTCTGACAGTATCTCACCACTCCTCTGACAGTATCTCACCACTCCTCTGACAGTATCTCACCACTCCTCTGACAGTATCTCACCACTCCTCTGACAGTATATCACCACTCCTCTGACAGTATCTCACCACTCCTCTGACAGTATCTCACCACTCCTCTGACAGTATCTCACCACTCCTCTGACTGTATCTCATCACTCCTCTGACAGTATCTCACCACTCCTCTGACAGTATCTCACCACTCCTCTGAGAGTATCTCACCACTCCTCTGACAGTATCTCACCACTCCTCTGACAGTATCTCACCACTCCTCTGACAGTATCTCACCACTCCTCTGAGACGGTATCTCACCACTCCTTTGACAGTATCTCACCACTCCTCTGACAGTATCTCACCATTCCTCTGACAGTATCTCACCACTCCTCTGAGAGTATCTCACCACTCCTCTGACAGTATCTCACCACTCCTCTGACAGTATCTCACCACTCCTTTGACAGTATCTCACCACTCCTCTGACAGTATCTCACCACTCCTCTGACAGTATCTCACCACTCCTCTGACAGTATCTCACAACTCCTCTGACAGTATCTCACCACTCCTTTGACAGTATCTCACCACTCCTCTGACAGTATCTCACCATTCCTCTGACAGTATCTCACCACTCCTCTGACAGTATCTCACCACTCCTCTAACAGTATCTCACCACTCCTCTGACAGTATCTCACCACTCCTCTGACAGTATCTCACCACTCCTCTGACAGTATCTCACCACTCCTCTGACAGTATTTCACCACTCATCTGACAGTATCTCACCACTCCTCTGACAGTATCTCATCACTCCTCTGACAGTATCTCACCACTCCTCTGACAGTATCTCACCACCCCTCTGACAGTATCTCACCACTCCTCTGACAGTATCTCACCACTCCTCTGACAGTATCTCACCACTCCTTTGACAGTATCTCACCACTCCTCTGACAGTATCTCACCACTCCTCTGACAGTATTTCACCACTCCTCTGACAGTATCTCACCACTCCTCTGACAGTATCTCACCACTCCTCTGACAGTATCTCACCACTCCTCTGACAGTATCTCATCACTCCTCTGACAGTATCTCACCACTCCTCTGACAGTATCTCACCACTCCTCTGAGAGTATCTCACCACTCCTCTGACAGTATCTCACCACTCCTCTGAGAGTATCTCACCACTCCTCTGACAGTATCTCACCACTCCTCTGACAGTATCTCACCACTCCTCTGACAGTATCTCACCACTCCTCTGACAGTATCTCACCACTCCTCTGACAGTATCTCACCACTCCTCTGACAGTATCTCATCACTCCTCTGACAGTATCTCACCACTCCTCTGACAGTATCTCACCACCCCTCTGACAGTATCTCACCACTCCTCTAACAGTATCTCACCACTCCTCTGACAGTATCTCACCACTCCTCTGACAGTATCTCACCACTCCTCTGACAGTATCTCACCACTCCTCTGACAGTATCTCACCACTCCTCTGACAGTATCTCACCACTCCTCTGACACTATATCACCACTCCTCTGACAGTATCTCATCACTCCTCTGACAGTATCTCACCACTCCTCTGACAGTATCTCACCACTCCTCTGACAGTATCTCACCACTCCTCTGACAGTATCTCACCACTCCTCTGACAGTATCTCACCACTCCTCTGACAGTATCTCACCACTCCTCTGACAGTATCTCACCACTCCTCTGACAGTATCTCACCACTCCTCTGACAGTATCTCACCACTCCTCTGACAGTATCTCACCACTCCTCTGACAGTATCTCACCACTCCTCTGACAGTATCTCACCACTCCTCTGACAGTATCTCACCACTCCTCTGACAGTATCTCACACTCCTCTGACAGTATCTCACCACTCCTCTGACAGTATCTCACCACTCCTCTGACAGTAACTCACCACTCCTCTGACAGTATCTCACCACTCCTCTGACAGTATCTCACCACTCCTCTGGCAGTATCTCACCACTCCTCTGACAGTATCTCACCACTCCTCTGACAGTATCTCACCACTCCTCTGACAGTATCTCACCACTCCTCTGAGAGTATCTCACCACTCCTCTGACAGTATCTCACCACTCCTCTGACAGTATCTCACCACTCCTCTGACAGTATCTCACTACTCCTCTGACAGTATCTCACCACTCCTCTGACAGTATCTCACCACTCCTCTGACAGTATCTCATCACTCCTCTGACAGTATCTCACCACTCCTCTGACAGTATCTCACCACTCCTCTGACAGTATCTCACCACTCCTCTAACAGTATCTCACCACTCCTCTGACAGTATCTCACCACTCCTCCTGACGGTATCTCACCACTCCTCTGACAGTATCTCACCACTCCTCTGACAGTATCTCACCACTCCTCTGACAGTATCTCACCACTCCTCTGACACTATATCACCACTCCTCTGACAGTATCTCATCACTCCTCTGACAGTATCTCACCACTCCTATGACAGTATCTCACCACTCCTCTTGACAGTATCTCACCACTCCTCTGACAGTATCTCACACTCCTCTTACAGTATCTCACCACTCATCTGACAGTATCTCACCACCCCTCTGACGGTATCTCACCACTCCTCTGACAGTATCTCACCACTCCTCTGACAGTATCTCACCACTCCTCTGACAGTATCTCACCACTCCTCTGACAGTATATCACCACTCCTCTGACAGTAATCTCACCACTCCTCTGACAGTATCTCACCACTCCTCTGACAGTATCTCACACTCCTCTGACAGTATCTCACCACTTCTCTGACAGTATCTCACCACTCCTCTGACAGTATCTCACCACTCCTCTGACAGTATCTCACCACCCCTCTGACAGTATCTCACCACTCCTCTGACAGTATCTCACCACTCCTCTGACAGTGTCTCACCACTCCTCTGACAGTATCTCACCACTCCTCTGACAGTATCTCACCACTCCTCTGTAAGTATCTCACCACCACCTCTGACAGTATCTCACCACTCCTCTGGCAGTATCTCACCACTCCTCTGACAGTATCTCACCACTCCTCTGACAGTATCTCACCACTCCTCTGACAGTATTCTCACCACGTCCTCTGACAGTATCTCACCACTCCTCTGACCGTATCTCACCTCTCCTCTGACAGTATCTCACCACTCCTCTGACAGTATCTCACCACTCCTCTGACAGTATCTCACCACTCCTCTGAGACGGTATCTCACCACCTCCTCTGAGACGGTATCTCACCACTCCTTTGACAGTATCTCACCACTCCTCTGACAGTATCTCACCATTCCTCTGACAGTATCTCACCACTCCTCTGAGAGTATCTCACCACTCCTCTGACAGTATCTCACCACTCCTCTGACAGTATCTCACCACTCCTTTGACAGTATCTCACCACTCCTCTGACAGTATCTCACCACTCCTCTGACAGTATCTCACCACTCCTCTGACAGTATCTCACCACTCCTCTGACAGTATCTCACCACTCCTCTGACAGTATCTCACCACTCCTCTGACAGTATCTCACCACTCCTCTGACAGTATCTCACCACTCCTCTGACAGTATCTCACCACTCCTCTGACAGTATATCACCACTCCTCTGACAGTATCTCACCACTCCTCTGACAGTATCTCACACTCCTCTGACAGTATCTCACCACTCCTCTGACAGTATCTCACCACTCCTCTGACAGTATCTCACCACTCCTCTGACAGTATCTCACCACTCCTCTGAGACGGTATCTCACCATATCTCTCGCGTCACTCCAGACTGGGGGTATACAGCTATTCAGTCTGTCCCGTGTTGGACACCGTGCTCCACGCCCGAGACCGGTACCGCCATGAAGCGCAATCCCGGTAATTAAGTATAATCCTAGCAGCAGGGGGCAGGCAGAACAAAGTGGTGAGATGGCACGAACATTGGCAATATTCGGATCTAACGGCCCTGGCGGCGGCAGTCAAAAGTGCCTCT
>JAXIVJ010004075.1:0-37500 GCA_036785665.1 Chirona hameri
TGCCTGAGTGTTAATTCCCTTGATCAATTTGATCCAGACGAAGCGTTGTCTAACAAGACGTGATTCTTCCAAAGTGCATGCAAATTGTAGGCAGTATTGTTTGCTCTATTCGTCAGAAATTGACAGTGAAACGGGCAAGGTATTATTACAGGTTTATCCTCTGAGACGGGGATTCGTCTAACATGTTAACTGCGGGGCAATCCCCCCCCCCCCCCCTCCCCCCCCCCCCCCAGTCGAGGAAATAGCCGGCCACTGGGGGAGGGGCAAGTTTAAAAAGGTGATAATTGTTGGCACTGGCGGATCCAGGGGGTGCATCTGGGGAAAATGCCCCCCCCCCCCCAACACACACACACACACACACACACAGGAATCTGGTGGAAATTAAATACAAGTATCCCCCCTCCCGCGCGTTCCCTGCACTGAACGTGAAAAACAATGAATGATCTTAGGAGAAAACTTCATGAAAACAAGAAGTTCTTTATCTCAAGTGATTGAATTTCAAGTTTGTATGTATCCCTTTCTTTTAATGATGACAAAACAGCGCACCTGATGCAATTCAAGCAGCTCCGGTGACACTTAACTCGCGCGTTGCTGGGGGAGGGGGCAGAATCTGCCCCCCCCCCCCCCCCCTCCACCCCTCTCCCGGATTTTCTCAATAACTTGCAAACTATAATAGATAGCAACGTCAAACTGTTATTACCTGATGCTGCATCAATGATACGTCTTCTCACCAAATTCCAATTAAATTGATGTAGTGTTTTGAGAGATAATGACGTTTTAATGACGCCATGTCATTAAATTTTGTGGTGGAATAACGATAAATGTTTGATCAATCGTAGAAATTAGTGTTTTGAAGCAAATTGCAAATAATAAACGTCAAAAAAAGGAAATTACATTGTCCTCAAAATGGCGATCTCGGATTTTTGAAATTTGGTGTTTTTGACTACCAAAAAATAACAAACTTATTTTTTTTGAGGAAACAAATCCACAAAATTATTTTGTGTGCATTTGAAAAGTGAATTTATTAAGCTCGAATACCAAAATAATGTGACCGGCCCAAATCCGCGGACAAAAAAAAATGGGGATACCTTTTTACCACAAAAAGATCTATACTAGATAGCAACGTCAAACTGTTATTACCTTATGCTGCATCAATGATACGTCTTCTCACCAAATTCCAATTAAATTGATGTAGTGTTTTGAGAGATGATGACGTTTTAATGACGCCATGTCATTAAATTTTGTGGTGGAATAACGATAAATGTTTGAACAATCGTAGAAATTAGTGTTTTGAAGCAAATTGCAAATAATAAACGTCAAAGAAAGGAAATTACATTGTCCTCAAAATGGCGATCTCGGATTTTTGAAATTTGGTGTTTTTGACTACCAAAAAATAACAAACTTATTTTTTTGAGGAAACAAATCCACAAAATTATTTTGTGTGCATTTGAAAAGTGAATTTATTAAGCTCGAATACCAAAATAATGTGACCGGCCCAAATCCGCGGACAAAAAAAAAATGGGGATACCTTTTTACCACAAAAAGATGCCCCCCCCCCCCCCCCCAACACCACCACGCCCACGGAGAGAGGCTGGATCCGCCAGTGAATGTTGTCGAGATGCATTTCTTAACTGTCCTGTGCAAGTTATAGGCCAGTGATGTATGATCCTATTCAGTTGAGGTGGCTTCACCCCTCCCCCCCCCCCCCCCCCTACTTGGACGAGGAAGTGGGTCAAATCCGGAGATAAATCCGTATTTTGTGGATTTCCGTGGTACTTTAAGCGATTTTCCCAGCCCTCCCCCCCCCCCCCCCCCCCCCCCCAACTTTTCTGGAGAAGTTACACCCCTGGTATAGACCATACGACCAGATGCACACACATATACACATATAGTTATTGTAACTGATCCATGGCAGATGGTGTATAATTACAATAATAACTCAAACGATGTTTTACATTATAGGTATTAGCAAAGCTTTCGATGACAAGTATCATGATCACTGCGATATGATGAAAATGAAAGAAAACACACAGTAGCGGAAACCGACGCCGGTCAAATAGGCCTATTTTTCAACAAAAGCATGCGCATTTTTGTATGACAATCGGGGCTGCGGAGTCGGAGTCGACGTCTGAGTCGGAGTCGGTCGGAGTCGGCAGTTTTGGCCGGAGTCGGAGTCGGAGTCAGAGTCGCTAAAATCTTACCGACTTCGACTCCGTCCCGGAGTCGGAGTCGATTTTTTGGCAATTGGCGATTACTTTGGTCGGTAGAATAGTCGTCGGCCTAGGGACATTAACTTTACATCCCTTTCGAAAGAAAATGAGTGGGAAATGAATCGAGTGGAAAGTTTACTCAACTAGCGGTAGATTTGCGCCTTATGAAGATAGGGCAATAATGTTTACGTCATCTGATGACAATTGGGGCTTTGGACGCACCGACTCTTATGGTCACACTGCGCCCATTTTAATATTATCGTGTTCGTTTCGTTAAGAAGATTCGAGTCATACCATGGTGACTAGGGTTACCTAAGTCAAATTCAAAATTTGGCCTCAGGTCAAGGTAACTTAAGGTCATGTGGTGAACTAGGTATGTCGTGCTGCGCAATGTCGGACGCGTCTCGACGAGACATACACATGGTGCCGGTCTCACGTTCTTATCTTCATTGTATTCCGCCGCCTGGAGGCGAGCGCGACTGGGCTGGACGCGCGGCCGGCACGCCCGTGCTCGGGCGGCATAGCATTGTTCTCCATACTGTTAAGAATAAAAACAAACGGAAAAAATAGATGGCGTGCAGATATTGCTTAGCATACGGTTGGGGAACGGATATAGGCCGGAGTCGGAGTTGGAGTCGGAGTCGGAGTCGGAGTCGATTTTTTTCAGGCCGGAGTCGGAGTCGGAGTTGCTAAAATTATGTCGACTCCGCACTAATCCATGCCTTTGTCCAGTTCACCTAAGTTCCAAAAATATGGTGAAAACTGGGTAAATGAATATCTTTCAGCTGTGCAACTTTCAAAGATGGAATCAATTCGGGAAAACTAGCAGTGATTGGCATTGACAATCACTGCTAGTTTTCCCGAATTGATTCCATCTTTGAAAGTTGCACAGCTTAAAGATATTCACTTACCCAGTGTTCAGCATATATTTTGGAGCTTAGATGAACTGGACAAAGGCATGGATTAGTGTTGGACATTACTCCAAAACCTTAAACCAAGTACATGACTAATGAATGAATGCCATGTCATATGCATTTGAACCTTCCTGCAAGGAACACCAATAAAGTGATAATAGTGAATAGTTATGTAGGCATTTTTAAACTATGATGTATATTTCATGTAGGTGCCATTTCCAAGCTAAATTTGGAAATTTAGCCACACTGGTCCATTCTGGCTGTTATCTGTCAAAAAATAGCCCGTCCTTGACTCACTGGGGTCTCAGCCGAACGCCCTATTGACTGGGGGTGGGGGGTGGGTGAGAGGGGGGGGGGGGGGTCTTCCGAACCAATGATCGCAGCGAGACGCACAATGCGGCATTCGAAAGCTCTCAATGGAACACATCTAAAGCATACTCGAAAGGTTGACATTGAGGTCACATGTCAGGTCATGGTCAGGTCAAAGGTCAAAATCGAGGTAGGGTAAGATGAGGCAACACGCCCCACCGGGGTAAAACGCCTCACCAAGATATCTCGGAATTTAAAAGGTCCCGGGTAAAAATATTCTGCTCTGCAAAACAAGCAATATATGGTCGGTGAACTAATAGAAGGCGACATAATTTCTGCGGCGCTTTCCAGAGATATAAGTAAAAGGTGTTATTTCAGTACTGAAATGGACCAGGAGCATTCTTTCTCTCAACACTTTTCTTCCAGATAATTTAAGCCAACTGAAAGGTTAGAATCTGATGTAAAAAAGGTATATTGCTCATTTATGGGTTCATGCACGTTTTTGGGCTTGGCTCGCTTTTCATCGAAAGCGCGCAATGGGGTAAAACGCCCATTTCGTCTTGGGGCGAGACTATATTAATATGCCCCGTGCTTAACCGTTGATGACCTATTGTGCCTAAACTGTTCAACTGATCTAAATAATGGACTTAGGCCCAGCGAATGCATATTTAAAGAGCCTTTGATTGTTTTTTTTTCTTCGTTTGTTCCCAGCTATCATCATAGTTCCCGAGATATTTGGGAAAATCTGAGACAGATTCCAGGAGTTACCATGCTGACCTTTGACTACCTCTGTTGACCTAAGTATTGACCTGAGCCCAAAAATAACGAAATAGTTTCCACATTAATTCCGACGAGCTATCGAACGGTATTTTTTATTTTCGCCTACTCTCCATAGGAGCCAAGTTCGAGGGGATGGGGCGTTTTGCCCCATCGACAGGGGGCGTCTTGCCCAGGGGGTGGGGCAATACGCCCTTTTTGCAGGCTCCTCGAAAATCGTCGCCTACAAATTTGTTAACTGAAGAAGGTATAATTAGGCGATGCAGAATACAAGCCAAATCTCCAAACTATGTGAAAATTATATCACTCGCCGCCTCCGTCAAATAGGAAACGAGATTTTCAGTAAAATGCATCTAATGGCACTTCGCTCACTGGCTTCACTTGGCACCCCATGCTACCCTATTTGAGAGTATGGGATATACGTACTTTCCATCCAAAGCCTTCGATTGCGACCATGATTACCCAAAGTGCTCTCAAAAGTATAATACACATCCCGCATCAGCTAAAGTAAGCTAAGGTAAGCTAAAGTAAGAGGCAAAAGTCAAGGTCAACGTCACAAAAGGTCACCATGTGCAAAATATCTACGCAAGTCATGCGTCACATGTTTTATGGGTTATTTTACACGTATGATTCGATAGTGATAATCATTTTACCACCTGACTTCATTTAAGTGAAGTTAGTGTAAAACTCAAGTCAAGGTCAGGTCACATCGACGGGGGAATCGACGTCGCAGCTCATCCAAGACCTGGGGAAGATGATCGGAGTCGACATCAGTCGGACCGACATCGACGCCTGTCACCGGATCGGGCGGCAGACGGCGTCAAAACCCCGCACTATCATCGTGAAACTCACAAGGTACGATCAGCGCCAGGAGATGTACGCCGCTCGCAGGAAGCTCCGTGAGGTGTCGGCACCAGTAGGAGCCCCGTTCACGAGGCAGCAGCTGGGCAACATCTACATCAGTGACAACCTGACGTCTCACAGGCAGGCCGTCCTCTACGTCGCTCGTCAGCTGAAACGGAAGGGTAAGCTGTTCGCGGCGTGGAGTGACGCCGGACGTCTGAAGGTGCGGAACACCAGAGGCGGCAACACCAGGATCATCAGCACCAACGACGACCTGCGTGAACTGGTAGGCGACGACCCAGAGCCGACGGCTGTGACTGACTCTGCCGACCCTGCCGCCACACCCGGCCGCGCTGCTGGCGGGGCGGCCGCTCCTGTCGAGCCGCCGCCCGCGCCGGCCAGCCGCGAGACCCGTAACAAGGGCAAGCGTACGGCCCACTAGCGACCGACCTGTGCGCGCCCCCTGCCAGGACCGGTGACCTTGGCCGGCGCGGCGACCGAACCGTGCCCTGCCGCAGGCTACAGTCTGCCCGTCCGGCGAGACAGCTGTGCCGTGACGTCACCACGAGAGGATATAGGGGCCGGGAAGAGGCGGGCGACGGGAAAGAGGGGAGGGGACTGTGTTCATGGAGGGCTGGGTAGGGCTGACGTTTGGGGAGGGTGGGAAGTGCGTTTTTTTACTTGTCGCACCATTCATCCTGTTGTTTGGTCGAGAGGTTCGCCCCTCATATGCTTTCTGTTGTAGTTGATCTGTGTGTTGTAATAATTGCTATGATTGCCGTTTTTTGCTGTCTTTTGTAAACTTATGTTTGTATCAATCTGTTGTTTCTCACTTTACCTATATTGAACTTTCCATTCTATGTGTGTTTAAGTCTCATATTATGTTGCATTAGTTATGCCGGGTGCTCACTAGCTTCACTTTGTTGTTTTGCGCTGTATTTATGCTAACTTCATTATTGTATTGTTTTGCCGCAGAGCCGGCCGCCCTGCCCGCTGCCGTGCCCGCCGTCTGGCCTACAGTTGATCTGCTGAGTCGAGCCTGCCGAGCCCTGGGTCCTGGTGGAGCACCGGGGGCCGCCCGACCGTCACCGTTTAACCACAACACACACCACTACACCACTGCATTACTACACACAACGCAAGGTATCCAACACAACCTAGTGACGAGCAGACCCGCGGGGTCATTGAATCACAGCACCACTTCACATACACGTCAGCACACACGTACATTAATTTAACTTCCACTGAGCGCGATATAATTCACACGTTCACAAAACACGCATATTTACTCACGCAAACAACCTTCACCCACAGACAAGATAGGTTAGGGGGAATGTACCACAACATTGAAATACTCCTTAACATAGGATGTGTTGAAAGAAATCCTGGACCACCACCGAACACAAAACTCAAAATATGTCACGTTAACATCAATAGCATCACCGCTGAGGGACGACTGGACGAATTGGACCACTTTGTAGACGACAACAACATAGACATACTGGCCGTATCCGAGGCAAAACTAGACGATAACATTCACCCGAGTCTTTACCAACTGCCTAACTTCCACGCACCATTCACGAGACACAGGACCAGACACGGTGGAGGGGTTGCGACGTACACACGCTCAAGCTTACGAACATGCAGACTTACAACGTTAGAGACAGACGGGGTAGAATGGATATGGACAAAGACAAAGATAAAGAACGACACTATTATCACGTGCACTGTGTATATTCCACCAAACCTGACAGCAGACAAACACGACGATTTCATTGACAAACTGAACGACAGCGTGACGCGGGCGCAGACTTTCTCACCGACTGCTGTCATTATTCTGGGCGACTTTAACACTGGCAATATTTTCCTTGACCGACATATTTACGCGCGAAGCACCATGACGTCATTCAACCTAAAATTAAAGGACGCACTGGACACCTTGGACCTATTCCAAATCATAAACACTCCGACAAGGACCACAGATGACACTGCAAACTTGCGAGACTTGATCATAACTGACAACAAGCCGATAGTTACAACCGCCGGGCTCCTACCACCTTTCTCCAACATTGATCACATCCCAGTCGCTATAACACTCAACATAGATACAACTAGCACTAACAGTAACACGCAGACTAAAGACGTTTGGGACTACCAAAGACTCGACGCTGATAAACTGACTCAGACACTTCTACACGTTGACTGGGACCATGTCCTTGACGGTGACATACACAAGGCAACTGAGCGGTTCACATCAGTCCTTTTAGAAGCAGCGACTGACGCCATTCCAAAAAAGACAATACGCATACGGAAACACGACAAAGCCTGGATGACTAGTGAACTAAGACGGAACATTCGCATACGAGACAGACTGTTTAGACAAGCGCAGCAAAGACAGCAAACAAGGGACGACAAACAACAAGGTTCGGACGCAACAGACACAACACAATGGGACAGATGGAAACGACAGCGCAACTTTGTGACAGCACTCAACAAACGACTCCGAAACAACCACATACAGACAACAGCCAGAACACTCGTCGAACATCAACATGACCCATACAAGTATCACCATACACTGAAATCACTGATCGGACGTAAACATCACGGAGACATACCAACACTAGAAACGGCAAACGGTGACTTAGTTACAAACGAGACGGACAAAGCCAGCATCTTTAACGAACACTTCACTTCCCAAACGAATCTCGACACAGACTCACTAGAATTACCGGACGATCCTGCAAATGGATCGTCCGGTAATTCCGGTAAAAAACCATTCCGACACTGCAACAAATTAATGTTTCACAAGAACAAGTATTAAAAGCATTGCATTCTCTTAACATACACAAATCGACCGGCCCCGATCAAATTTCCACCAAATTGCTTAAATTAACAGCGCTGCTGATATACGAACCACTCACGACACTATTTAATCAATCTCTCGAATTAGGCATTTTCCCCAACAGCTGGAAAGAAGCGACCGTTACACCTATCTTCAAAAACTCAGGATCACCATCAGCCTTTCGCCAATACCGGGCGGTATTGGCGAAAGTCTGATGGTGATCCTGAGTTTTTGAAGATCAGTCAGATCAGATCAGATTTATCAGTCTTTTGTCCTGTCTATCAAAACTTCTAGAAAAACTCGTTTTTTCCTCCATATACTCCCACCTTACTAACAACCATATCTTAACAGACAGACACAGCGGGTACAGGTCGGGGCACAGCACTGAGCTTCAACTGGTCTATCTGACTCACACACTTTATAAACAATTAGACGAAGGACGTGACATGACAGCAATCTTTCTTGACATTTCAAAATATTTTGACAAAATTTGGCATGACGGACTTCTTTACAAATGCAAAAACGACTTTCTTATTTCTGGCCCGCTCCTTCTATGGCTGAAATCATATCTGACAGACGGAACACAACGGGTGAAGGTGGGAGACGCCTTTTCCTCGACAAAAACTATCAACGCTGGATGCCCTCAGGGCTCAGTTCTGGGACCTCTCTCTCCTTGCGCTTATGTACCTGGACGGACTCACCGAAAAAGTCACTAACGAAATTATTTTCTACGCAGACGATACTTCTCTGTATGCCTCTCACACGACTGAAAACATTGACACCGCACAACAGTCTCTTCAACGCGACCTTGACGCCATTGACGAATACGCAAGACAATGGGCAATTCAATTCAACACTTCCAAAACAATTCAACAGACATCCAGTCACAAAGCACATCACACATCACCAGTACTACGTTTCTCTGGGAAAATCATTTCCCCGGACACCGAAGCACATAAACACCTAGGCATCACATTCTCAAAAGACCTGAGATTCCACAAACATGTGAATAACATAATTAAAAAAGCAAACATATCACTAAGCCCTCTCTATCTAGTAGCCAAACACATACATCGCACCACACTCAATCACATATACACAACCTACGTAAGACCACACTGACTATTGTGACATTGTTTTTGACGGACACGTTACCTTACAAGACAAATTGCGACTAGAAAAGGTACAGAGCCGTGCGGCGAGACTGGTGACAGGGACCTCACTCAGAACATCGACAGACAAACTGAGACAATACCTGGAATGGGACACCCTCAAGACACGACGAACAATGGACAAACAGCTGTTCTTTCACAGGCTCACAAACACACCACACCAACAACCAGAATATATAAGACAGATAATCCCACAGTCACGAGTTCACAACATTGGAAGGACACTCAGAAACTCTAGAACACTAACACTCTCCGCCAACAGGACAACATTCTTCCAACGATCATTCATCCCAAACACTACCCGCAAATGGAACACACTGCCAGAAACACTTCGAACACAGCCTTCACACAAAAGGTTCAAGAAAGGCATCGCGGATCTGTTCGGAACTACCAAACCCATTACATACTTCTCATTCGGCTCAAAACTCGGAAACACATATCACACCCAAATCAGAACGGGGAGCCTTCAGCTCAACGCTCATCTTTATCAAACACAAAGACTTTCTTCTCCAAGTTGGTTATGCGGCCACAAATCAGAGACCTTGCAGCATTTTATTTTGCAGCATTATAAAAAATAATTGCAGCTGTCCACTTTTTCAAGATTTGAGGAACAAGCTTCTTCAGCAGTTAACACAATTATTAGGTCCTGATTTTACCCGACTACAAAAAAAACAGACATTCTACACACACTGACGCATGGACACAACATTCACAGCGACGACGGTCGGGTGCTCGCGGGGCTCTTCCAGGGCTATGTAATAGAAGGAATGAGGCGGCGGCGGCGGCGGCGGCTGGCGCTGCGACCGATTAACCTCCGATTTATCTGTCCGGCGGTCGTGTCACTTGTCCCACGCTTATCTTAGGAGAGGTGCCGTGATTTAAGTCCTTTGGACTTTTGCACCGATCCTTTTATTTCATTTTGTTTACGTTGTTTCTGTACTTGATTACAAATAAACAACAACAACAACATAAGGTCAAAATGTGAAATTGATAAATATAAATACAACAAACATGTTTCTGGACCAGTTTTGCCTCATAAATGCAGCAGTGACGTTCATTTGTTCGCAGCTGGTCATAAATAACATTAAAAAACGCATGTGAGTTACCCATACTTTAGAAGCCATAAAGTCAGTCAAAAATGGTGACATTGTTTTACAATTTTTTTTAGGAATTGCCCATATGTGTTTTCTAATATATTTCACGTTTTGTAATATCTTTGAAAATTGGAATTTGTGGGCTTTTTGGGGGGGTCAAAAACAAAATTTTAAAAACTCCGAGATATCCATTTTGTAGCCCTTGCCATTTTTGTTTATATTTTGAGGTTTTTGATTGCATGTTCTCAAAATATGACCTTTGTACGGTCATTTACATTTTACTGTTACATAGTTACATAGTTTTACATAGTTACATTTTAGCTGATTTTTTCGTCAAAACTCGTTTGTAGTCACGTCACTAAATTCGCTATATCTCAAGTATTTTTCGACGAAATTGTTTCATTTTAGCACAGAAGACGTAAAATTTATGTGAAAAAGATACTTACAGTTTCACGTTGATCGAGCTATTGTTTTTTTTAGCTATTGCGAAAGTTCGTCGTGGGGGGGAGCGCTAAACGTCCTCTAGTCAATGGCGGGTTAATAACAATGTATAATTTGGCTGCTTATCAATCATCTCAATCTCAATAATTGTTCATCTCAATAATTGTTTGAATGCACAACTATTTATTTTATGAATATTACTGCCCGTTTTAACGATATCAGTGGACTATGAAAAACCAGAGTAAGTGTGACTGTTCTGGAACTAGAACAGGTGGAATGAAAATAAGTCATCTTAAGCCTGCCCCCTCCCCCCCCCCCCCCCGTCAAATTTCCTTAGACGAGTCCCTGCTCTGAGATAATAATCCAAGACCCCAAACTTAAACCCCGAAATCTAAGATCTTGGCCTGAAATCTGCAGGGAACGGTAACGCTGATTAAGATGGCCTGCGGTCGGTGGCAGCGACCCACAGCGGTTGGATAGAACTTAGCAACGGGACAATCTGTATATTTCGTCCTCATGCATGGCAGCTTTGGCAGCTCATGAGTCATGAACCTGCCAGAACAGCGGCGTTGATAGATCGAATGAACCTGCCAGTACAGCGGCGTTGAGAGATCGAATGAACCTGCCAGTGCAGCGGCAATGAGAGATCGAATGAACCTGCCAGTACAGCGGCGTTGAGAGATCGAATGAACCTGCCAGTACATCGGCGTTGAGAGATCGAATGAAGGACTCAGGGTCGGTATAACAGACTCTGTCTGTGCCTTTGCGAATGTTTCTTCTTTGCTTAAATAAATAATTCCGTTCCCGAGTGCGGACTGAACCCGTCAAAATACTTGTTGTCAGCTGACCACAGACATTTCTTGTCCAGCGGCTCCTCGAAGGGTGCATACTTTCAAGTTGTGCAAGTTTGCAAGTATCTGCACTATGGACGGTGCTAATTTTGCGCTTACATGCACTCACAATTTGTAAACTCACAATTTGTAGTCGACGCTACAGCTGAACAATAATACAGTTAATCCGAAACTATTCCTACATTTTTTTAGAATGCCCCCAGTCCATCAGTTATCATAATAGTTGGTTTATGTGCCGCCTGGGTTCAATTGCACCCGTTGAGTGAGCTACACCAGTGGAATTGAAAGTTGACATCAGAATCAGCTCTGCAGTAGCCAGGGTACCAGACACCATCCTTGATCTGAATTTTCCCTGTTGTATGTGACGTAATATTATCACGACTTCCACTGCAGGGTCACACTTGTGCATCTCAATGCTAAGTCGCTGCTTTGGCCTTGATACTGTGGCAATGAGCGGTGACTGCCTTGTGTTCGTGACGGTGTATTGGGCCGAACATGACACACTCTCGTATATCTGTCCCGAGATAAGACCATAGTAGATTTATGGCAGTCGATAAGTGTTTGCAGAGTTTTAACTAGTTAGTGAAGTCTCATAGTCGACTGCTGAGAAAGAAAGAACACTCGGTCAGCTACCGACGAGCATATCCAACCTTTCACTTTCTCCAGGGAAGTGGGTGTTGGTGACATTCTTTGGCTGAAATTGCATTAGGTATTATCGGGTAGGTTTTTAGAAAGAAAGCGAGTAAGCATATACGTAATCAAAATTGTGTCAAATAATGCCAGGAGGAATTTGAAGACGCAATGCGAAACGTATGCTAAGAAGGAGCCGGCACTCGCACGCTCTCTAACGCGGCAGAGAGCATGACTTTGCAAACAAATAGTTTGACATTCGTGCAAAAACACGAAATAGCACGGCACGTGGTGCGTTTATAGAGTTTTGTGCTGCCCGTAATGACATAAATGAAGGCCTTGAGGAAAGAAACGTCAGACAGGTCAGACAAACAGGTTTTTCTGGTTGATTCCGATGATAGGAGCTAACTTCGCGGTCAACATTGCGCACTGCGCAGCTGAATATATTTGTGACTATGGCGTCATGAACTACGGCGGGATGCACTCGCTTCAGCGTGTTATGAAGGCAGCTCTTACAGCAACAAAGTTGCGATAGGAATCGTATATTTGCATATAATGTTACTAGTTAGTTGGTATGCATTATGTCTGCTGTTAGCTATCATAAAGATATACCTGGGGAGGCGAAAAAGTATGTATGTACTTGCTTCCGAGCATTATTTAAGATGAGTCTATTTAATCGAAGTTTGCATGTATACACGAAATGTATCTGATTCGTCTTCTGTGTTAAATACGCCCTACGGGTGAATCCCGAAGCCGGTTATCATTTTGCCTTGAAAACGGTGTGAAAGGCATCATGCCTCTGGCCTGATAGGCCGGTCCATGATTGATATAAGCACTCTGTGGCTGTGTCTGTAGCATTAGCATTATGTTCAAAATATTACCCACATTCTATATGAACCATGTTGCATTAATGTTGCTTAATTGGTTACTGTCAAAGACGTCGAAACTGGAGATGGACCACTGGACAGGCTTAACGGAAATGTTTCACCTTTTGTATTGGTTTTGAACTGAGATAGCCATTATCTTTGGCTGTTATTGAAATGTCGAAAATACTAAGGTAATTTTTCCCCAAACTTAGCCGTTTTTAAGCAATTCAATTTATAGTTTGCAAAATGGGGTCTAGGCTAGTACCGCCGCTGATTGGCTGACAGCCACTTTGTCAGCCAATCCCACTTTGTCAGCCAATCAGCGGCGGTCTATAGCTCAATATGACGTCTTCAGCCCAAATTTAAAAACTTAATTTGTATAACGTTAAGTGACCTTTCGAGATAAAAAAAAATATCACCATCGTTTTCAGAAAAATATCACCATCGTTTTCAGCAGCACTTACTCCATATTTTCGACTACAACCAGAGTATATTTGACAACTTTCAGAAAGGTGAAACATTCCCTTTAAGTTAACTTAGTTCCAGCAAAGTCACACAATGTCAGTAATGCCAGCGGTGAGCAGTTTACCAGAACGCTGAACAGTCGACGTAATGACAATTGGAGAACAAAAAGTTACGTGAACCGTCGACTTGGGAAAAAGGAAGATTGTGGTCTTATCATAGCAGTACATTACCAAACTGAGGAAGATAAAAAATGTGGGCTTGAATATGGAATCTTACATAATGTCGAGCATTATTTAAGACATTTTGGAATGCGTTAAACTCCATAACCATACTCTGTAGCTGCCGATTAAAACTTTAGCTCGTCCAGTCATCACTTTGTTGTGGCTTGTATCGTCTCGCCATAACCATCCTCGAGTATATACGCATCAGACACAGGTCGTTAGATTGGGTTCAGTCGTGTATTGTTTGTGCAGGTGGCATAAATGCCCATAAATAATCCACATCACGTTCGGTTGTCCTCAGTCTGTATATAATAGACACATGGATGGGTTACGATACACAGAACGCTGAGGTCAAATGATGAAAGCGCCAAGGCCGGGCGGGCAAAACACTGGTAAAACGGTAACAGTACATACATAGTTAGCACGGCCGGAGTTCAGTTGTATGGCGAACATGAGGTGAGCAAACTCACGTTGGACGATGGTTTTAAGGCCACAAGACAATGCCACAAGATAAGGAGTGCCGGACATCAACACCATGAAGGAGCAAGGAATGTGAAGAAGCTCGCTGGCTTGCTGAATCGTAACACACCACGCCAAACAACTCTCTCGGGACCATCGCTTGCACGTCGTACCACGAGTAGCGCGTAATATACAACTGCGCAGTCGCTTTTTCCAACAAGGCGACGCGAGTTTTCACAAACAAACTGATAGTATCTCCAATATCACTTCAACATCAACAACAGCATCGTCAACAACGTGCAGACTACAAAACAAACATAAGTAGAAACATAAGTAGCTCCCCAGTCACAAAGCACCGTCACAATGTCCCAAAAGATTCCTAGAAGCCACTAGCAATGCACAGGTCACTGTGAGGCGCTCTCACTGCTACTGGCGGACGCAGCGTGCGTGTCCTTGACCTCACTGACCACCGTGACCTCAGCCACACACGAGGACGCCCCGCTGGACGTACTGGCCGCTGCGAGATCGGGGTTCGCCGCCTCAGAGTCGGCGCTTGCCGTCTCTCTGCTTGTCGTTGGTGTTTCACCATGGGATCTAGACGCTTCCTCACCACAGTTCGCCGCTTCCTCACCACAGTTCGTTGCCTCCCCGCTCGGAGCGGCTGCCTCCCAGCTCGAGACGGCCGTCTCTGGGTCCGAGGTTTCTGCCGTCGTGCGGGTGTTGCCCGGCTGGCGGGGACAGATCAGCGGGCTGGGGTATTTGTCCATGTCGATCTCGCAGTACGGCGGCGGCTCTCGAGAGATGTAGGAGGGTGGCAGACGCACCACCACCTCGTACGGCGGGGGGTCCGAGTCCGACACAGGCACCGTCGATACACTGCAAAGATAGAGATGCGGTTGTCAGCGGGGAGCGTAGGTTCGAACCGCTCTACTGGCTACTATTTTTGCTATATATGCAAGCGAACTGGAGATTTTTGTCGGCAAGTCTCTAGGTAATTTGAGTGTTCACTATGACTAGCAAAATGACGTGTGACACCACTAACATGAATACACCCAACCACAGCATGGTACGTCCAACCACAAAACCGACGCAGAGAGGTAGAACGGATATATCAAAATCAAGCAATCTCGTAATGATTCAATGAATGTGCATTGTGCAACGTGCAGTGTCTCGCTGCAAAATGAGACAACAAAACACCATGTGAACAGGACCGGACCGGGCAGTGTGTACGATATCACAGGTAGATCGTACTGGAAAGGAGGACAATGGCGGAAAGGGGGAGGGGCGGGGAGGGAAGGAACACTCGGCAACTGTGACAAACGATAGCGGGGAGCCAGCCACAGACCGGTAAGGTCAGGAGTTGCAGGAAAGCTGTCCAAATTACGCCGCAGACCCAGCGGAATCCGCTATCCGCTATCTCGGGTGGCTGGCTTTCCGCCCCCCCCCCCCCCCCCCCATGTATGTACGTGTCACGAACGGTAACCAGTGGACCGCAGCGGCGCACTCGGGCGTCACCTCCCACGGCTCTGCGTCCTGCCCTGCAGGGCGTGACGGCGTCGAACTCGGCACGAAGCTGCAGCGCTTTAACTCGGCACATTAACGCGAGCGGCACGAAACAGCCAATTGCTGGCGCACGCCTCCACCGCGCCCGTGGTCATGACGAATCACTGCTGGTTAGCCGCCTTGGATGACTGCAGAACTGTGCTGGTTCCTTGCGAGCAAGCTACTGACCCGGCAACCCGCCTCAGCCGCTACTGACCCGGCAACCCGCCTCAGCCGCTACTAACCCGGCAACCCGCCTCAGCCGCTACTGACCCGGCAACCCGCCTCAGCCGACAAGTCGCCCGCCTACCTCGCCGTCAGAAGGCAGAGGCACCGCTGACAGTCGCCTGCCAGCCGCGCTGTTAGGAAGCAGGAGCATCGCTGACAGTCGCCCACCCCGGCGCCGCCGTCAGGAGGCAGCCGCCGTCAAGTCGCCCACCCCAGCCCCACTGTCAGGAGGCAGCCGCCGTCAAGTCGCCCATCCCGGTGCGGCCGTCAGAAGGCAGCCGCCGTCAAGTCGCCCACCCCGGCGCCGCCGTCAGGAGGCAGCCGCCGTCAAGTCGCCCACCCCAGCCCCACTGTCAGGAGGCAGCCGTCGTCAAGTCGCCCATCCCAGCCCCACTGTCAGGAAGCAGCCGCCGTCAAGTCGCCCATCCCGGTGCGGCCGTCAGGAGGCAGCCGCCGTCAAGTCGCCCACCCCGGCGCCGCCGTCAGGAGGCAGCCGCCGTCAAGTCGCCCACCCCGGCGCCGCCGTCAGGAGGCAGCCGCCGTCAAGTCGCCCACCCCGGCGCCGCCGTCAGGAGGCAGAAGCACCGTTTGTTCGGCGGCGGCGCGGTCGGCGGCGCCCGGTCAGACAGAGCGGATCGGCGCGGCGCATTGTCTCATGGGACACGGTCCAGTGCGCTGTAACGGAGGCAGCGGCCGTCGACCGGAGCACACCTGGCATGGAACGATGCGCCGCCACGCCGTGAGCAGACGTCCGAGAGCCAGGTCAAACGGGGCAGTTATATTGGGGCAGTGAACGATGCCGGTATGAGCAGACGATCTCACCGTCTGAGAGCCAGGCACACTGCCTTCGTATTGGTACGGATGCGCTCAGAAAAGCTCACACTAATATCTCATTTTTAGTGATGTATGTTGGACGCTGGTGCGGACTTTCCAAAAAAGTAATTCCCCTCCGGCCGATCGTTTCTGCGTGCGGAGAGCTAAGCAGCGCAGTGTTCCCGGTATGACCAGTTCAGTCGGCCATGACTGATCGTCAGTCAGCCACTGAAGTCACCAACATCTGCTACCTTAAACCCCGACTTCGCAGGACCCTCCCGCGGGATAATCCACCCGCTGCTGATCAGCTGACCCAGCCTCCTGCCGGTGACGTCATGAGGCGACGTCACAGAGAACTTCCAACGCGCGTATGACTCAGAGCGGCGTGGCTGGCTGGGACAGACACTCAGCACTGCGGAGGGGCCGTCAGTACATGCTCAGGAGAAAAACAAGCATCCGGTGAATGTGGTTACTTCATCGTCCGTATTGCGAAACAGCGCGTGGCTGGTGTCTTTCAAGTAGCTCAGGGCGGTGCAGGTTGACCTTTGGCAGAGCGTGCTGGATATATTTAACAGGAACAGTTTGGACACCCTGCAAACTGACCTATTAGCTTCCATGTACTTGCTGATAACTGGCGCATTGGTTTTCATGTGCGTTTTTGGCAAATGACTGATAAATAAAAGATGAATGCCCGCGGTTTACGTGCTGACATGATTAAAGGGACATTCCCACCTTAACATTAGTTTTCAGTTGAGACTTGAGATAGCCATGTTGTTGGATTTGCATTGAAATTGAGTAGGGTTGCAGTTAAAACAACCACATAGGTCTAATCAAAAAGAAATTCGAGCTTGGTCTTGACTTTAATTACTTCATATTTTGCACCACAAGCGGCGTACATTTGACAACTTTTGGTAAGGTGGGAGTGTCGCTTTAACCAGTCATGGACTGGTTCCCAAGGCCCTCGGACGTCCTTTCGAAATCCAGGTGACTCATCGAACGGGACTCCATCCGGCGCGGCATACTCAGCTCCGGCGTCCGGTCATCCTGGATTTACGAGCTAAGGTCCGGTCTAGTCCCTGTCCCTGTCCTACATCCAGTCTTACGGACCACTTGACCTGCTGTCCTATTTCAGCCTACTCTCTCCGTACACACCATATACCAGTACACCACCCACTGCCTCGCCGCTGGATGAAGTCGATAGGATTACAGCACACGTCCTGTCGGTGCGGACAAAGAGGCCACGAGCCGGCCTGTCGGTGCAGACAAAGAGGCCACGAGCCCGCGACACCTCGCCACTTCCCGCCCGCTCGCTTCGCCACGTGCGACTCCGGCCCCCGGCGGAGCTCAGCTGTTTCCGGCTGACCCAACTGACCCGGTGTAACGGGCCGCTTCCGGCTGACCCGTCTCGCCCGATAGCCCCAGGGCACGGGCCGACTACCATCCGGGTCAGACGGGTCGCGAGCCACACGACGGGAACAGCCGCGTCACTTCCTACTCCCCAGTCGCCGGCGGCGGCCACCCTTCCGCAGTCTCCAGGCGTTCGGGCCGCCGAACGCCGGGTCATGTGACGATCGTGACGTCACGCACGCCGTCACGACCGGACCGTCACGATGACTCTCGGGATGTCCCGGGGGGAGGCCCGTGATCGGCGGCACGTGTTTGAACTGGAGGCGCCGGAGACGCGGAAGTGATTCATTCACCAACAGCTTCCCGTGTCTGAAGGATGTTTGGCTTGAGCGATGAGATGAAGTAGCATGGCTGCTGACACCAAACAATACTCCATCAGTTTGTATTTGATTGCTCAGTAAAATGATCGAAGCGGAAGTTCGTAACGACGAAATGTTTACATAAACATAGCTTCCCACGGATTGACTCAAGTCAGCTTGCTCATCAGAAATTCCAATCCCTCTGGTACGGTGCGGCAACACTTATCTACGCCATAGCCTCTGGCCCCATCGCCACCGCAGTCATGAAACGACCCCCTCAGGCCCATCCCTCTGACGAGACACAGCTGACCTCTGAATGGCCCCGGGCGGTGAGCGCCGCGACCCGAGGAGGTCAGCGGAGCGGAGCAGAGGTCAGCGGCGGAGCGTGGCGGGTCAGCTGGAGCGAGACGCCCGCTCCGCCCGTTCCACGCTCGGTGCCAGACCCCAGCCCAGCCCAGCCCAGCCCAGCCCAGCCCAGCCGCTCCGTGAGCGCTGTCGACCTCGAGTGTCGGCCCCGGCACAAATCGTGAGCCAGCGGAGATAAAGCATATAGCGGCTAGGCGGTCAGAGGAGGTTGTATGATGGCGGTGGAGGAACGGGATCATAGGGAAGGGATCATAGGGAGGAACGGGAACGGGAACGGGATCATCTAAATTCTGCCGGCCAACAGGAATTGCGCGATCGGGTGGTGAGGTCAGGACCTGCGCAACAAGCTCTGCTTTGCGTGGGTCCTGACTTCAGAAATCCATCCATACAAAACATTCGGACTAAATTTATTATAAAAATAAAAATAAAATAAAATAGGGTGATCACAGGGAAGGTGTATTTAGTAGAGAGTATCAAGGCTGGTGATAAAACATAGCTGCCATGTCTGTTTCGGAAGACGGAAGTGATTGGATAAAAGAACGAGTTCAATTGATTTGTGGTCTTGTTTTATGAGGGGCTGCAGCTGCAGGGTAGCTATTTCCCTCAGGTGGCTCTGTAGCCGCTGCAAGCAATGACCATTGAGGACATTCTGAAAAATTAGACATATGAGTGTGAAAATATAATGTCTGCAATGTCTAGTAGCTATGCCCGGTTTTGAGGACCTGTTCTGAGGACTTTGAAGTCCACCAGGTTCTGAGGACTGAGAGGACTGAGATGAATCTTCTATTTCTACTGGCAAATTTATGAGCCCTAAAGACGTGCATTACGTTTTACATGTCGGGCTTCACATAAAGCTTGCATTCGGTGAAGTCGCTCATTCTGCAGCCCTTCCACCAAATAAGATAACAAGAAAGCTTTGTTGTAATGAGATATTGTCCGTGTGACATGCAAAATGTGTCTGTCTCGTGCCGAGTCCAGTTCAAAGCTTCGGTAACTAGAAGCTTACTGTGAAACTTCCTCTGAAGCCTTGCCAGTCTGCGGAGCAGCGCTGACCAGCTAAGAAGAAATAAACTACATATAAAGAACGCACGTCACGATAATTAACAGCAAACAAATACCAAGAACAACGTTTACGCTTTGTGTTTGCAAATTAAGGAGGCCCTTTCTTACGGAAGAGGTGCGCTTTTCAACCGCCTCAGGCACGGTTTTATGCTCCAATTCGGTTAAGGCACATATATTTCACATAGGCTCCAATTCGGCTGAGGCACATCTGCCTGCACTGTGGTCTGTGATGATATGAAGCGAACCGCCAGACTAAAGGTCGCCGAACGTAGCATATTCAGCTGAAGGTACCCACTTTCCTGCCATTCCACCACTCAGCTTTCCCAGCAAACAAAGGATCTCCCTACATCGCTCGCGCTGTTTACTTCGCGCGCGTTTTCACGCTTGGACCTTTGGTTCTGGCAGGTCATGAATCGTCATGCCAGCATGCATTAATGGCGTTAGAAAAATGTGCTCGACGGTCATTTCATTTAGAAGATTGATCACGAGCTTTAACTGTTAACCTTTGTAGCTTTGCCTCGTCGCTCGGGCCAAATATCCTTCAAACAGGATTCTCCCGATACTGTTCACCAATGCATCAGAATCGTAAGATCACCAGACATTCTATGGTAACCTATGTTGTATGTATATGTATGTGTGTATGGCGTTTGTTGAGTAACATCGCTTTCAACGCTAACACGGATTGGCTACATCAGGAAGTAACAGAAGATAAAGAACATTGACCTTGTTTCGCTGCATCGACTCAAGGGCCAAGGCACAAAGGATTTAATGGTGCATTGATTTTAACTGCTCAATACCTGCCACCACCGTCTAGACCATCCATAAACGTCGTGACACATTAACGTCACCATAAGACCAAGCTTGAGACCAGCCGGCCAGCGGTACGACTGACCGTAACGCTACATAATGGATCCACAGGGCCAACAGGTGGAATTATCAACACAAAGAAAACCTCTCGGCGATCAATGCGTCAAGGCCAGCAAGTCATCGCTCGCGGAACAATTGCTGGTGGCCTTATAAGGGTCAGAGATCGGTTGCATCATGCATCACGTCTTCTTAATCTGCCCGTTCCACCAAACCTGTCTGGGTGGACAGCGATGCACGATACGATAGCAACATACGGAAAACGGTAATATCGATCCAGAATCGCGCCTGTCACTGGATACGGAACAAGGGCGTGTGTTGAAGTCCGCATATATACTCCGAACAAGGGCTCAGCTGATGACGGCATGGTAACTAGGACTGGTAACAAGGGCTCAGCTGATGACGGCATGGTAACTAAGGACCTATCGATCACCATGTTTGTGCCTGTTAAGACGCATAATCTCTCCCCTGTCGCGGTTATCGTACGGCAAACAATGTCTGACTGGGCACAAACAGGATTTCCCACGGGCGGAGTCAAGACGGATGTGAGCTGCGCCGAAGGCCGAGGGGTGAATAAACAGGCGAGGCCGAGGCTGCAACGTCCACGTGATAACCCCCTCCGTACATGAGCAGAGACCCCGACCGTGTCCGGCTCCGTGAGTGCGGCTCCGTAAGAGCGTAGTGAGACGTTCGCGGATTTGCTCAGATAGTGAGCTGGGTATTGCTGGGAGTTTATAACGTTACTGGGAGCGCCAGATGGCGAGTTCCCAGCACAGTCGTGGGAGGCGAGGCGACAGACCGGCCGAGCAAAGAAGATAGAGGTGCAGATACTGGCTTAATTTCCTCAGCAATCTATCATTGAAAGCACTACAAAAATCATTTGAAACTCGTTTAGCGGTGATTCGTGAGCGTGGAAAGCGACTCGAAGTTACGCTCTCCACCACCCCGGGACATACCTCACCCCGCTACCCAGACCCACGTTCCCGTCCCCGACCGACCCCAATCTCCACCTGTCGCCACTTCACACCCGTAGGACCCCTCCGCCTCGCTCACCTGACTCTGCTCCGCCGCGTCTGCGGCTCGTTGCGTTTTGAGATGACGCGCAGGACGATGATGACCGCACACATGGCCAGGAAGAGCGCGCACAGACCGGCCGTCACGCTGTAACTCCTCGTCCAGTCGGTCGGCACGAACGGCGACGTCGAGGTCGACGCGGGCGGGGTCAGCGTGGTGGTGACGGTGGGCGTGGTGGCAGTGACGGCCGTCGGCGTCAGCTGGGAGGGCGCAGCGCGACACAGGCCGGCCACATTCTCACACAGGCACTGGACGAAGCTC
The DNA here is from genome assembly GCA_036785665.1 of Chirona hameri. Classification (NCBI taxonomy): domain Eukaryota; kingdom Metazoa; phylum Arthropoda; class Thecostraca; order Balanomorpha; family Balanidae; genus Chirona; species Chirona hameri. The sequence goes on from JAXIVJ010004075.1 coordinate 22,014, forward strand.
GCACGACTGTCCGGGTGCAGCCGGTGGCAGTGTGTGAAGCTCTCCGTCCGCAGCTCCATGCCCAGCTCGGACGTCATGTTGAGGAGCTGCTGCAGTGCTGCGGGCTGCGGGGCTGAGGTCTGTGTAGAGAGATGGAGAGACGGAGAGAGACAGAGGGACAGAGAGAGCGGAGCGTTGCACACCCTACCACGGCGACGGCTGACACGCGACTAACGCCGCGCGCGCCAGCACTGGCTTTTAGCGGACTGCCGTGTGGCGGCGGTGGAGCGGCGGCAGGGAGGAGCTCCGGTGCCGGCCGGTGGCGGCCTCTGGTGGTGGATGGGTGCACAGACACCAGCTGGCGTACACAGGCGGTGTGCACTGTGCAGTTTGCACCGGTCAGCGGCAGCCGGCAGCCGCACGTGCACAGCGGGGTGCGGCATACAGGATGGGAGGGGAGGGAGGGCGGTGACCTGGGCTTACTTTGACAGTTGAAGAGGTGCAGCTTGGGGCGTGTTCGGAATTGAAAACAAAAGTTTGCATCTGTTCAATATTTCAATTGGGTGATGTAAAACGAAACCGATGTTTCCATTCAAACTATGTTGAACTGAGCAAGAAACTGGAAACGTATCAATGAACGGGATTCTGCAAAGTGAAAGTATTCTCATTTTCGTTTTCGCTTCCCATTAATAATATGTCTATGTCCTTTATCGATGTACTCAGGGGCGCAGCCAGGGGGGGGGGCACATGGGGCACGTGCCCCCCCCCCCCCCCCCCCTTGGTCCGAGGGGTCTGGAGGGCTCCTCGGCCCCTCAGCCCATATGGAAGCGGCGGAGCGGCCGAAGGGCCCAAAACGGCCCGGCTTACCAGGCTTAAGAGAGTCCTTGTTCGGACTTAGGGGCCCTCACTCGGCACGAGGGAGCCCTCGGTCGGCCTTGGGTTGCACTCGGTTGCCCTAAGGGAGCCCTTGTTAGGCTTACGGGAGCTCACGGTCGGCCTAAGGCTCTTGGTTAACCTGAGGGGCCCTCAGTCGGCCTGAGGGAGCCCTTACTAGGCTTAAGAGGGCCCGGTCGGCCTGAGGGACCCAGCCGGCCTAAGGGGGCCCTCGGCCGGTCTAAGAGGGTCCTAGGTCGTCCTGAGGGGCCTAGGTTGGTCGGCCTGAGGGGCCTCGGTCAGCACCTGGTCATGGTAATCTCTGATAGACACTGGGCGCCTTCGGGGCCCTGCCTCGTCTGGGGGTCAAATGGATACTACCTTAGCCTGGTTCTGGCCCCCAGCCTGGTTCTGGAGTGTATGATCGCCACTGGGGGCCCTGTCTAGCGCCTGCATAACCTGTACTGACCCCTAACCGCCACTGGGGCACCTGCTTGACCTCAGGGCCTATACTCGCCTTCTACTGTGAACGGCAGACCGCTTGGGCACTGGCGGATCCAGCCGTCGTTTTTTTGTGGGGGGGGGGGGAATCGGTGGGAGGCACTGGCGGATCCAGATTCTCTCCGTGGGGGCATCTTTTTGTGGCAAAAAGGTACCCCCATTTTTCCCCTCCGCGGATTTGGGCCGGTCACCTTATTTTGGTATTCGAGCTTAAGAAATTCACTTATAAAATTCACAAAACTTCTTTGGTGGATTTATTCCGAGAAAAAAAAATAGTTTTTTTTGGGGGGGGTTCAAAAACCCATAATTCGAAAATCCGACATAACCATTTTGAAGAGAATATAATTTCCCTTCTTTTGACGGTTGTATTTGCAATTTGCTTCAAAACTCTATTTTCTACGATTTTTCGAACATTTATCGTTTTTCCACCAAAAATGGCATGACATGACGTCATTAAAAAGTCATTGTCTCCCAAACCACTCCATCAATTTCATTGAAAGTTGGTAAGAAGGTACTGAAATGACATTCTCTTCAAAATGGCTATCTCGGATTTTCGAAATATGGGTTTTTGAACCCCAAGAATAAAAATAAGTACCTTATCTGCCAGTTTCACGTTCATATATATCATAGTTTTCAGGTTATTGAGAAAATCCGGGAGGGGGAAGATTCTTCTGAAAAGGTTTGAGCTAGAAGTAACTATCTCAACCTAGGTACCTACCTACATATAGTTTGTTTTATTTTGATTGCACAATTGCCATTGGGACCTTCGTGAGAATCACACGTGAATGTTGTGCATACCGCTGTCCAGGCACGTGGCCAAGGGGGGCGACGGGTGCGGCTGCATCCCCCTGGAGGCCAGGAGGGTCCTTTTCGGCGCGCGCAGCGCGCCGAAAAGGGCCGACGAGACCGCGCGAAGCGCGGTATCTTGGGCTCTTTACCACGCGAAGCGTGGTCTTTAGAGAGTTGAGAGCACTTGAGAGGCTCTTTAGTGCCACCAGGACCCTCTCTGAAAGACCAGAGGGCCCCTTGAACGTTCAAAAGAGCCCTGTGCATGTCAGAGGGGCCCCTGGCCAGACCGAATGTGCCCCTGAGCGGGTCCGAGGGCCCCTGAACACGTCGAATGGGCCCCTAGCCAGCACAGAGGGTCCCCTGGGCAGGTCGAGAGGCCCCTGAGCATGTCGGCAGGGCGACACAGCAGCCACCACAGTCCCTTGCCAGGTCATAAGGGCCCCTGATCAGGTTGGAGGGTCCTTGGACAGACCCCAAAGGGCCCCTGGGAAGTTCAAAGGGCCCCTGTGCAGGTCAGAGGGGCCCCTGACCATATCGAAAGTGTTATCCTGACCCATCCTGACTCTAGGTGGGTCAGGATGTCCCCTTAACATGCCGAATACGTCCGTATCATACATTTATCAAGTGTGGTTAAGACTGTTTATGGCGCTTATACAGCAAAACAAAATATATTGCAAAACAACATGTCTGCTCTGCGATGCTGTTCACACAATGTCAGTGCACAATACTTGCATGATATATGAAACAAAGCTGTTAACATTAAACCAATTGCTCGCAACATCTATTGTCCAATATAAGAACGATCCTGTGCCGTGCACAGGCATGGACGTCGCCACCACTACGGACAGTACGGACAGTGTCCGTACAAGTTGGCGAACCTCCACAAACTTGTACGGACTGTCCGTACAAGTTTGCGGAACCATTTGTAGAAGGTGCAGAATTAGAGATATCGATACCTGAAATGTGTATATTCGAATTATCTTCAGATAGACTATTTGTGACGAATCGTGACGAATTACCTCTATTCATGGAACTTATTGCTCAACAGAAAAAAGCATCTTGTTCTCCTCTCCCCAACTTAAACGCACTTGGAATGATATGTTAACTTTTTTCGTCTGGAGTTCGGAATAGGAAGGAGTATGCGCTAAAATTGCAAGAGGCATTGACGTTTTGCCCTTGTCATTGTTAAAACGTTCAGCCGTTTAGTGAGCGGTGCTTGATTTGAAAGCGGGTACTGACATTTGTAGACGATATTGGCGGTGGTTTACGAGATATTGCGAAATACGCGAGAGATCAAAACAAAATACTCTCGTGCTAGTCACTAGTCCAGTATCATAAATGGTCAGGCCATAATTTTACTGAACTGTATTTGGCTTCCTCCTTGCGCTGACAACGCTGTTGCACACGCTTTTAATTTTACATGGATCCAAGCACAGTGTATTAGGCCTAACCCGCGCAGTGCTGGGGAGGAGGGCGTTTGGATGTGCCTCCTGAAATTTTAGGAAATGCAGGGAACAAACTGGAGAGCTAGAGACGTGCTAGATAGAGACGTGTGACTGCTGCCACAGTGTTTATCTCGTCGAGATGCGTCTCCCCATATGCAGCATAACCGACCTGGGTCACCAAATGACCTTGAGCTGAGGTCATATTTTTTACTTAACCCGATCCTGTCACCATAAGTACGGTTCGGATCATATTGAGGCAAACACCATGGCGTTAAAATTATTTCCCTATCTTTATTAGGTAAAAAGTTGTGCACGAGAAACTTTTGGGAAGAAAATGCAACATGACATTTGGTTACCTCTGGAGCCTAAACTATTGACGTTATATAAAATTTGAGGATGCCTAAGCGATATAATTTTTGCAAGAGCTTTCTATTGCGCTTCTCCGTTTGTTCCAAGCTATCATAGTTCCCGATTTTTTTTTTCTGGAGCGAAGTCCCAAAATTGGAAAATGTGACCTGTGATGACCTCAATATTGACCTGAGCGAAAATGTCACAAACGTAGGAATAAGGGGGCTGGAAGGCCATGGCCGACCCACTTTTCGCCTATTTTGTTGCTCACAATCTTTGGCTAAATGATCCAGAAATACCCCAAAGAACAATTTTTTGAAAGCAATATATTAACAGAGACACGCATTTTCAGTATAGATTGTAAAAGTGTCGCAAAATTATAAAATAGCGCATGTTGTAAGTTGTTATGATAGTGTGTGCTTCGGCGGAGCAATCTCCCACAGTGGTAAGACGTTTGCTTTCTGTGCCGGGGACCGGGGTTCAAATCCCTCGGCGGGCCTCTGAAAAATTCGTCCCGGCCCCCATATCGCTCGGAACAGGGTGGAGTTCCAGTTAGCGCTTTGGTCACAGGAGGATATGGTGCTTGGTCCACTACATGGTGTGCTTCGAAACAAGAATAGAAGTGAGCTGTAAAAAATAGGAACTTAGTTAAAATAATTATGTATAAAATTAGTATGTACAAATGTAATGATTGTCTCATCATTGCTTACACAACTAGGATAATATTGTCAGTGGCGAAGGGTTAACTCGCTGGTCCAGTAATGCTGCTTTTATCACATGCTTACATATGAAGCTTCTCGACACAGCGCTACGCTTTCTGACACGACGCTGAATGATAGGACAAAACATCTAATATATTCAGCAGGTGAGCCCTTACAACCAGAGTATGCAGTAAGTGATTTCTCGAGATGGCCTTTAGCCCGCGCTTGAACGGGGGGGCAAATATAGGATATTCGCGATAACTTAAAAACCGTTCAAGATATCAACCTGATACTTTCAGTACCTTCTGCCACATCAATTATACGTCGGCTCAGAAAAAAATCAAGCTATTTCGTCGATTTAAAAAGAAAGAAAGATATGTTGCACCATTTTTTTACGTCACTTTACGCGAAATTAGCGATAAAATTACCCAAACTTTAAGCAGCTGTAAAATGGTGACATTTCAAGATAAACTAAAACCAAAAGGACGAAAAGATAGTTAATTGAACGTTCTATTAAACGGCTATCTAATAATTTTGAAATATTTGGTTTTAGTGCCTTTTTTTAATTGTATTTTGTGTGTGGTAAAAAAACAAGATCTTGTTGTTTACAAACATACAAAACCCGCAATATATGTGAAAGAATGGTGGTCCAGCAATATACAAAACAAATATAAAATGAATATCACCTTTTTGACTGACTTATGGCTCCCTAAGTATGAGTAACTCATGACGTCATATTGTGAAATTGCGTTTGTTGGCTTTTATTGACCAGATAAAGACGAATCAATGCCAGCACTGTATTTCGGAGACAAACCTGGTCTAGAAACATGCCTTTTGTATTTCGATTTATCAATTTCACATTTTGACCATATGTGACTCATGACGTCATATTGTGAAATTGCGTTTGTTGGCTTTTATTGACCAGATAAGAGACAAATAAATGCCAGCACTGTATTTCTGAGACAAAACTGGTCTAGAAACATGCATTGTGTATTTATATTTATCAATTTCAAATTTTGACTACATGTGATTTGAACTTGACCTAAGCTTGACACTAACTACACTTAAATGAGGTAAAATGGTAAAATGACCATCACTTTTGCATGCTACGTGTAAAATAGCCCATCAACACGTATTGCATGACTTTCGGAAATTTTCTGCGTATAGTGACCTTTTGTGTCCTCATCTTGACCTCGACCTTTGCCAACAATCTAATTTTAGGTCATGCGGGATGAGTATTATACCTTGGCGAGGACTGCGGGTGATCATTTTCGCAATCAAAGGCTTTGGATGGAAAGTATGGTCCATAAACTCAAATGCCTCCATTTTGACATTTGACCCGACCTTGACCTGATATGTGACCTCAATTCGAAAATTTCGAGTATGCTTTAGATGTGTCTCATTGAGAGCTTTCGAATGCCACATTGCTCGTCTCGCCGCGATAATTGGTTCCGGAGATAATGAGGGGACAATATCCCCCGGTCATTGGTGCTCTGCTGAGACCCCGGTCAAGCGCGGGTTAACGCTCGCCCTACGGGAGCTTTTTTACCTTCGCCCTACGGGGGGGTGACAGACCCCCTATAAAGGAAATAGTTCACCTTCAACATTAGTTTTAAACTGAGATAGCAGTTTTGTAGCCCGTGTTGGGAAACCCCTATCTGCAAGTTGTCTTGACTGAAAAGACTCTCCAGCCGAATATATTTGAGTTTTTGGCGAAGGAATGCGGTGCTGGCGAAAGAATGTTGTACTGGTTTCTAGCCCGGGCAGAGGCTATACCATCAGCCAATCAGCTTGCAGCTGGTGCTAGCAAGCGATCGCCGGCCGCCGGTTGGCACATCTCCAATGCGAGTATATCTTTACGCGACTACTTTCGAATCTGATTGGCTGAACCATGTTGTACATTCGCGTGACGTCAGGACTCTGACTCAGAGAGTATGCATATAGTTTTGATAAACAATAAACATGTACGGCCTTCTGTCCTGAATAGGCGAGATATAAGGCCATTTTTGACAATATAAAAAGAAATTGTATTAAAATATATAATCAAATCGTGTTGGGTAAAAGAAATTCAAGGGGAACTATTTCCTTTAACTTCCAAACCAAGCAACTTAGAGCAATGCAGTAAGAACATTTTGCCTGTCATGAGGAATCTAACAGTATGTGATTTTTAGGTTTCAGGGCAACGGGTGACCTTCCAGGTCAAGTTAATGACCTCGGATTTACCACGTCCATAACAGCGATTTTGCTCTTCAGAATCCCTCAAAATGAGAAATGAATAAATGTAAATAAAAAGGCATGTTCCTAGACCAGTTCTGGCCCATAAATACAGAAAAGGTAATTATTTGTTCGTATCTTGTCAAAAAAAGTCAAAAAAGTTATTAAAAAAATGACGTAATCAGTTTCTTACACTTAGGGAGCCATCACTCAGTCAAAAATGAAGATATTGCTTTGAAATTTGGTATGGATATTGCCCATATTGAGTTCTCTCACATGTATTCCGGTTTTTCTAACATCTTCGAAAATGTTGATTTTGTGGGGATTTTATTTTTTAAAAAAATGTTTTACATTTTAGGGATCCAAAACCAAAAAATTTGCAAATCTAAAATTGCCATTTTAAAGAGAATGCCATTTCATATATTTGGTGAATTGCGTTTGAAATTGCCTTTAAAACTCTGTTTTCTGTTTTCCACCATTTTTCCAATATTTATCGTTTTTCCACCAACATGACGCCATCAAAACATGATTATCTCCCAAACTACTTAACCAATTTCAGCTAAATTTTTACGGCATGCGTATAATTGTTGTAAACTCAGCTACTAAAAATTTCAGCAAGATGCGCCGCATGTGTAAAAAGTTATTCTAGAAAAACCTCAGGGGGGCCTGTCAGACCCTTTCCTTAGGGCGAGGGTTAAAACTGCTATCTCAGCGCTAAAAATCCCATTATTAAATTGACTGGTTTCCTTTAAACACTGTATTGACATCCCTGCAAAAGATCATGCCCTGCCCTCCCCCTCCCTTCCCCCGCGCTCGAAAGGTTCGGTGGCATGGTGTGTCCGTACAAGTTTTGAAACCGTGGCGACGCCACTGTGCACAGGTGTTGCTGTAAAAACGTCCGTCGAATCCATCTCATATTATCCCGGGTATGTCGGCAGCTGTCCGCCTGTGCCCCTCCCCCCCCCCCCCCCCCCCCCCCAGCAAGCCATCTATACCGGCTCCAAGCTGGTAAGAACCGGACAATGAGACCGGTTTGGCACGTGCAGCGCGGCGGCAGCGCGGCGGCAGCGCGGCGGCAGGCACAAGGCCGTTCAGTCAGACAATGCAATACAATACACAACACTGGGCACGCAGAAACCCAACCACGTGCCGCATATGAAAACGATAGTGGAAGTCGTTCTGGGTAGTGGAAAGGAACTGGGACAATGGAGATATGTGATGCAAACCTACGGATCAGATGTCAGCGAACTCGGTATTTTGTTCTGTAAAGATGGTGGTCTGTTCTATTTCGGGTATTGAAACTAGACCTATATTTAGCTAGAGCAGCGTATGTCGAGATCAGGGTTGGTCTCGATTCAGATTTGTAGTCGGCCAAACTTCATTCACAAATGTTTTTGAGTCCGTCTGGACTCCGACCCAAAAGAAGTAGAAATTCTAGAGTTGATTCGACTATGATATAAATGGTGCGACTCGATTCCAAGCTGTGAATGGGTTATGAATTGTTGACTGGCGCATCTCTCACTATACAACATTTTATGCGAGTCGCATTTGACTCAGGAAAGATAAATGCTTCTCCCCTCACTTATCTAAATTCATTAGGTATATTATGTTAATATATCGTCAAATTACAAGCTTGGTTACTGCCACTGGTTGTCATTCAATACTCTTGACTTGACTTTACTCATCCCAGTTGAACCAATTTAAGCCAAAATAAATATATTATTTGAGTACAACCGTCGTTGTGATGTTCTTTGTGTATAAAATATGCACTTGTATCCCATAGCCTGCTCAAAACAAAGAAAAAATGTCGCCGAGCCGGTCATAATTTAAGAATGCCTGAGGCGCGATGCAATAATCCACCGTTTTCAGACAATCAGCCACCGTTTTCAGACAATCAGTCACCGTTTTCAGACAATCAGCCACCGTTTTCAGACAATCAGCCACCGTTTTCAGACAATCAGTCACCGTTTCCAGACAATCAGCCACCGTTTTCAGACAATCAGCCACCGTTTCAGCCAATCAGCCACCGTTTTCAGACAATCAGTCACCGTTTTCAGACAATCAGCCACCGTTTTCAGACAATCAGCCACCGTTTTCAGACAATCAGCCACCGTTTCAGACAATCAGCCACCGTTTTCAGACAATCAGCCACCGTTTCAGACAATCAGCCACCGTTTTCAGACAATCAGCCACCGTTTTCAGACAATCAGCCACCGTTTTCAGACAATCAGCCACCGTTTTCAGCCAATCAGCCACCGTTTTCAGACAATCAGCCACCGTTTTCAGACAATCAGCCACCGTTTTCAGACAATCAGCCACCGTTTTCAGACAATCAGCCACCATTTTCAAACAATCAGCCACCGTTTTCAGACAATCAGCCACCGTTTTCAGACAATCAGCCACCGTTTCAGCCAATCAGCCACCGTTTTCAGACAATCAGCCACCGTTTTCAGACAATCAGCCACCGTTTTCAGACAATCAGCCACCGTTTTCAGACAATCAGCCACCGTTTTCAGACAATCAGCCACCGTTTCAGACAATCAGCCACCGTTTTCAGACAATCAGCCACCGTTTTCAGACAATCAGCCACCGTTTTCAGACAATCAGCCACCATTTTCAGACAATCAGCCACCGTTTTCAGACAATCAGCCACCATTTTCAGACAATAAGCCACCGTTTTCAGACAATCAGCCACCGTTTTCAGACAATCAGCCACCATTTTCAGACAATCAGCCACCGTTTTCAGACAATCAGCCACCATTTTCAGACAATAAGCCACCGTTTTCAGACAATCAGCCACTGTTTTCAGACAATCAGCCACCGTTTCATACGTGCAGTGTCAGAGCTAATAATCATGGCATCGAACTCCGATTCCAGTCTAATCGACGCTTCACAGCTCTGAATATGAACCGTTAGAGGCTGGAGCGAGAAGTGGCCGCACTGCACGAGGCCTTTTTGTAGCGTTACGAGGCATATGCATAAGAGAGATGGAGACCTCAAGAGCGCTCAATAAGAACCAGTGGAACGAGACATTGCCGCAAAGTACGACATATATCTGTGGTTACAATCACTTGCTCGGGATTCATTTCGATGCTGACCTTGAAGCTTGCACTATGAGTGAATGTGTTGAATGTTATCCTCTCGTCACCGGTTCAGGAAACGAAAACGGATTAGCATCGTCTGCATATCCGTGCAAAATAATATCTACATAAAAGTAGGATGAGTACCTCCACTTCATGACCAACGTGAGCCTAAAGTGACGGAAATCAAGGTAGAAATACAGCCAAGTCACGCCAGCTGAGACAATAACATCCATATAAAAACCGTACAATGTAGGGCAGCACAGAGCCACATTTTTCCCGCGCTTCCCGGATAAATGGCGGGACAAGTCGTGCAAGTGGTGTCCAGGTACTTAGCATTGCTGCAGACCGGGTGGACGTCTCCAGCGATGCGGTGATAAGCCTCTGGGTCTGTCGGTACTCCACCTCAGACCTGGAATGGGTCAGAACGTCACGGCGTACATACTTGCCCACAAAGCGTCGAACCTCTCGACCCTCGGTAACCCTTGCCTGCCTTGCCATCCCAGCCCCACAGCGACTCGGTGCAGGGCGTGGCGTGGCGTATAGGCACACCTCCCCGTTCTGTTGTTGTTTGTCACTGCAGTCCGGCTAGCCTCCGCCACCAGGCGGTCCGACGAGGAAGAGACCGGCGTCACGATGAACCAGATACCGTGTTCGTATCACCGTGACGCCGTGTTGTGACCTTGTTACGGTGCCGTGACGGTCGGATGCCAGGCTGGCTCAGCCGGCGAGACACGTCTGGCTGCCGAGCCGCCCGTAAACAGGGAGATAGACGAGGGCTGCACGATAAGAGGACCTGTAAGGTAGACGGGGCCGCATGGTATAGACGGGGGCTGCACGGCAGACAAGAGCTGCATGCCGCCGGTAGAGAGGCCGGCAGACGGGGCTGCACGGCAGACAAGAGCTGCATGCCGCCGGTAGAGAGGCCGGCAGACAGAGACTGCACGGCAGACAAGAGCTGCATGCCGCCGCTAGAGAGGCCGGCAGACGGGGTGCACGGCAGACAAGAGCTGCATGCCGCCGGTAGAGAGTCCGGCAGACAGAGGCTGCAGGCCGCATAACCAGTTCTCCGGCAGGAATGCTGCTGCCGGGAGGGGAAATTCGAGCGCGGCCGTGAGAACCCGGCCACATACGGACTGGAGAGCGAAAACGACACTGCACCCCTCTGCATATACAGGTCTCGTGGGAAGCAAGAGCGGCTGGCTGTGTCCGCACTCCGCAGGCGCAGTTCTGCAAACGATTGCTAATACCATGGAGAGACAAGGGCAGCATGCTTCACATTTGGGAACTGCAGTATATATCAGGGATAATACCGGTACATTCGAGTTCGTAAGCAAGGAAACAGAATTAGCATAGATTTAACACAGGTGCTGAATCTATTAAATGTACCAGGTCTGGTAAAATAATCCCGTTCACGGATCTGAGAAGTTTCAGGGCTCTCATTTGTCCTGTCTATTTACTGCTCAGATGTTCTCTGTTCCTGTTGATCGTTGCTCCTTCAAGACACTGGAACAACAATGAAACGTTACAAAAAACGTGATAAATTGGACTTGTGTCGCTTGCAACAAGGGCGTCGCCACCTTCCGAAAGTTCGGGAAAAGATCAGCTTCATGAAATGATCCAGCAGGTAGAAACAACACTTGCAATGCTTGTAGATTGGTTTTATAAGAATCAGATGCAATTCATCGCGTCAAAAACTCAACTGCTTGTACTCGGAACAAAGGCTATGCTGCGCACTGTCCCTCAGATCTCGATCAAGTAGGAAACTCAACTGTGACTGAATCCATAATAGTCAAAAACTTAGGTCTTGTCATTGACAGGCACCTGTGTTTTAAACCTCACATTGACCAGTTGACCGCCAAATGTACAGGTACACTAATCGCCCTGATGCATGCTCGACATCTTGTACCACGCTGCGCTCTGCGACAGATTGTGGAAGGTCTGGTCATGTCATCCATTAGGTATTCAGCCTGTCGATCTACAGGACATGTGGTGTCACGCAAATGCACCGTATCCAAAAACTTGTAAATTTTGTGTACCCGTGTGATCACCGGGAAACGAAAATACGACAGGATATCGTGTGAAGCTGAGCGACTGGGTATCTTGTCAGTCCGCAGCCTATTTGAGTACCACCAACTGACTGTAACGGAATCGATACTGCGTTTTGGCAAACCAGAGATCCTGCGACAGATGTTTGAACGCGTAGAGCACGGCCAGAGAACTCGGCAGATCGGGCAGCAACTACGTCTGCCAAAAGTTAGAAGTGAGACAGGGAAACGTAGGCTTGTCTATGGAGTTGCCAAATTGTACAACAATCTGCCTACAGCTATGTAGGACACCATGCGGATGTCACGCTTCAAAGCCGATCTGGCTGATATGCTCGGATCCAACCGAGAATGATCTAATCGTATGCCCTGAATGATTATGTTCGCGCGTGTATGTTCTTGCGTGTACCGCTCTCCTATTCCATATTATGCGACATTGGCAACTGAAAAGCCTCGCATCCGCGAGGACGGAGCCGCAATACATGAATCTGAATCTGAATCGGGGGACGGAGGCATTTTGAAGTCGATTCTTCCCATGCAACGCCCATAGGCGTAATGTTAAAATCCTAAAATGTTGAGGGACGCCCCCCCCCCCCCCCCCCCTCCCCCGCTTCCGACGCCCATGACTTGCAACATTATCTCAAGTCAATGGATCACGTGAAGCCGCACCCATTAAAACAAGACCATCATAAAACTGTCAACGTCTGCAGGCCGCGCACGTCCGGGGAGCAACTAGCAACAAAGCCACGCTTTCTCACAGACGTGCGTGAGGGCCCAAGGCAATGTTGCGTCAGATCACATATCACCCAGGTCTCGTTACACGGGTAGAGCGTGATACTGCTGTGAAAATGAACAGGCGGCTTACCTTGTCGGATTGACCCTGACCCGCCCCATATCCATATGCACCCAACTGTGGTTACATCATCCTATGCCTGACGCGCACACGAGTTGCCCGTGAACGGACAACACCTGCAGCTGCGTAACGGCCGAGGGATCGTGATGAGTTTAGGCATGGTTTATGACGATATACCACATACATACGGATAAAGTGTCTGCACCTTATACAGGTCATAGCAATAGCACATTAAGTAGGTACGCAGGATCGTCCGCATGGCAAACAGCACTTCACTGGCACAATGTTTTCTATAAAGCGTGCTGCTAACTCGTTTGTCCTGCAGCAGCTGCAGATCATATCGACCAGAGGTGTAGGATCCTATTCAGTTGAGGGGGCTTCAGCCCCCCGAACTTGGCTTCACCCCCCCCCCCCCCCCCCCCTCCCCCTCAATTTGGACGAGGAAGTGGGTTAAATCCGGGGAGAAATATATATTGTTGTGGATGTTGATGGTACTTTAAGCGATTTTTCCCCAGCTCAGCTCCCCCTCCCCCCCCCCCCCCCCCAACCTTTCTTGAGAAGCTACACCCCTGATATCGACTAATGATTAGCTTATTACAAATTGACTTGCGAAACTTCATTTAGGTTAACTTGTTTACGCTTAGGTAGTGTTCGCAATCTGGTCGACATATGGTCCTTCTGAGTCATTGAGTGTCAATGACGCTGGTCCAGGACTCCAGCTACACATACTACCCGCCGACGCAGCGCCCGTCCAGCCGTCTGCAGAGGGATGAGAGCTAAAGTTCCGAACGCGTCACCGCCACGGGTCGATCTGACCGGATGAACCATGTTCCGAGAGCCCGCGAGCGAAGCCTAAATAAGCAGGGCTCTGCAGCCGGGTCGGACCGGGCCTGGGACGGGACGGGACGGGCCTGGGACGGGACGGGACCAGGGTTTTCCTCGCTGGCACTGATCACTGCGCACGACACACTGCTGGAGCAAGGTCAAGGCGGTGACATTATACCGGAGGTGTGTCCGTGTGCCGGGACATATTTGGAGAGCAGCATGTCTGCAGCTGTTTTTTGTGTCAAATGAGACGGAAAAATAGGTGTTACAAACGTATCGGAATAGCCGGAAACTAATGCGCAGAACGTCAGGCATTGTTTTTCACCTTCGAAGACCGGCTTAAGTCATCGCTATACCAGCATCACCCATGTCTAGTCGGCGACCAGTTTCAACGTCATGTGGGCGTGCATGTCCCGATCGTCTTCCGTTGCCCATGTATGATATCGCAAACTCGCCTAACACAACTACTGAAAACGTTGCCGCAACAATGACAGGCGTAGGATATTGGTCATCACGCGAACTTTACTAATTTCATTCCTGCATTGATTTTCCGTTGCTGAGAATTGCACAGATGCCGTGAGAAAATTAAACTCCTGTAACCCCTTTGTTCAATAAGGGTAGAAGAATGCCATTTACACTGATGCATTTGATTGCCTACCTACAGGCAGTGTACCCGGTGGGACACGCGGGGAATTTATACCGCGTCGCACCGCTGCATGCAACGTTGGTATCCCAACAGCCACGGTACCTCCCACGGTAGTTAGTGGTGCAAGACTAGCAGTAGCAGGTTACAACGCGGCCAGTCTCCATTCCTGCAGACCAGAGTTCGCCATGGGCCGGGCTGGCCCTACAGGTCATGGCAGGGCCTCCTCTAACATGTTAACTGGGGGGGCTGCGCTACCCCCCCCCCCCCCCCAGTGAAACCACCAGCCCCCCCCCCCCCCCCCCCCCCAGTCTAGGCAAAATCGCGTCACTGGGCCCTGGGGGTACCCATTTGTCATCGGATGTATATAAAAAACGACATCGGTGGAGTAAATTAAAGGAAAATCTTTAAATCACGCAAATTTAATAACGAGAGCGATACAATAAGTAAATAAAACTCAGATAATAATTTTATGGCAAATATCGCTTCAGTTTCGGCGCAGAAAAGACGATTCTGACCAGTGTCTGGACAATGAACAAGTGCTATTTGGTGGCAATCGGCGCAGTGGAGGATAAGTTTGTTTCCTTTGCCAGGGACCGGGGTTCAAATCCTTCGACGGGCCTCTGAAAACTCGACCCGGCCCCCAATACCCCTCGGAACAGGGTGAGAGCTCCAGTTATTGCCTTGGTTCAAAGAGAATGAGTGCTTGATCCACAAATGAAACCAAACCAAAGAAGTTATCTCGTATGTTACGACCGACTGAGAGCCTGAGGTGGCCCTCAGCCGGTTAGAGGAACTTGGGCCTGAAAAGGCCTCTGGCAGGTCTTGATAGGATCTGGTCGGAAAGGGTCCACGGTCAGCCTGGGGTGCCCTCAGTCGGTCTGAGAGGGCAGACAACCGCGCTAAGAACAAGGGCGGATCCAGCCGGCCGTTTTGGGGGGGCCAAACCGTTTTTTTTTGCGGACCTTACCTACCCCCAATTTCGAATTTCTTCCCGGATTTGGGCCACTTTATTTTGCAACCACACGATTTCGATTTTTTTCCCCATTTTTTTTTTAGGTTTTCGACCTTTTGGGATATCGAAAAAGGAAAGATGTCAGCTTGCAGTTTGTATTGTTCCGACATTGCCTTACACTGATAAAAACTATGTCAATTGTCAGCTGTACCCAGGGGCGTCGCCGATAATTTTTG
>JAXIVJ010004075.1:47500-75000 GCA_036785665.1 Chirona hameri
GATGGCAACTCCAGACTTAATTTTGTCAGTCTGTCGGCTTCCTCGTTTCCTGGGATACCGGCGTGTCCCGGGATCCAGAGGAATTTTATGCTGCTGTTTTTGTTGTTTAAATACTTGATTAGCTGTCTAATTTTGAATACTATCGGGTTTCTAATGTCACTAATTGATGAAATGGCAGATAGCGAGGCGGACGAGTCTGTGCAAATGATTACTTCTTTCAGTTTTTCCTTTCTAATATATATTAATGCTAACAAAATCGATGATAATTCCGCTGTATATATGCTATGTCTGGAAGTCGGAAGTTATTTTTTGATGTGTTTGAATAGTAAGCACCACCGGTTTGGCCGTCGCGCCGTGAACTGTTTGTGTAAATGTATGTGTTGTGTTGTGTTGTGCTTTGTGTTCGTGGAAGTGTGTGTGTCTCTGCCGCCGTGACTGTGTTTTTGTTGTGTGTGAAGAGGCGGTGTGTGTCTGGTGTTGTGTCGAGCCAGTGAGGTGTGAGTGGTGGCGTTGGCATTGTGTTGATGTGTGGAATGTTGAATAGTGTGAGTGTTTGTCTGATTCTGTGACTGATGAGTGGGTGTCGTTTTTGTAGTAGTGTTTGTCGTCTTGTGGGTGCGGGGTGATTTAAGATGTGGAATGTTGGGCGTGTGGGGTGTGAACTTGCGCTGGCGTAGTATCTGAGTAATGTGTATTTGCGTCGGCGGCAGAGTGTGAGAATGTTTGTGTCGATGTGTAAGTTTGTGGTGTTGGTGGTGCGGCAGGCCCCAGTCACGATCCGCAAGGCAGTGTTCTTGACAGTTTGCAATTTAGTAATTTCTTTGAAACATATATCATCAAATAAGAATGCATTATAATCCAGGATTGGGCGTATAATGCATTCTTATTTGATGATATATGTGAATGCATTATACACCCAATCCCGGATTATAATGCATTCACACACACGCACACGCACGCGCAAGCACGCGCACGCGCACGCGCACGCGCACGCGCACGCGCACGCGCACGCGCACGCGCACGCGCACGCGCACGCGCACGCGCACGCCCACGCCCACGCCCACGCCCACGCCCACGCGCACGCCCACGCCCACGCCCACGCCCACGCCCACGCCCACGCCCACGCAAACGCACACGCACACGCACACGCACACGCACACGCACACGCACACGCACACGCACACGCACACGCACACGCACACGCACACGCACACGCACACGCACACGCACACGCACACGCACACACACACACACACACACACACACACACACACACACACACACACACACACACACACACACACACACACACACACACACACACACACACAACACATTGCTGAGTTCACAGGCTTCAGAAATCAGAGGTGACGGGGATGGACGGGGAACGAATGTAGAGAAGTCATTCCCGGATATACTTTTGTTTATATCGAGATTGGAGTCCCTCGTAAGTAGAATGCAATGCTAATGAAAATATATAAACTTAGTGGTGGAATAGGTGGGGTTTAAATTACATCAACAGTTACTGTTACGCGTATTTACTAACCAACAAATGTTATCTCTAGTGTCCAATATATCCATCAAATATTCCACAAAGGATGTCCTCCTCCCTGTGCCTACATTCCGCGCTGGCAGTCTCCTGCTCACACCCTCACCATCCCCAGCCACACTTGTCTGCTGGCCGGCCCTGACGCGCCCTTCTCTAACGGACCGTGCTCGGTGCAGGGGAGCCGTGCAGCCGTCCGTTACGTCTCACCAGTCCCCCGAGCGCCGCCACTCCCGTGCACCGGACCGGCCGGCGTTCGAGCCCTCTCTGACGCACGAGATAACGCACATCCATCACCGCAGAAAGGCCTGTCAGCGAAGGTAGCCAGCCGCCTGTCAGCGAAGGTAACCAGCCCCCGCCCGACAGCCGTTTTTTTTACAGCTGCTGATGCTAAGAGTACATACACGCAGTCGAGACTGGGCTCACGCAGTCGAGGTTGAGGCTCACGCAGTCGAGACTGGGATCACGCAGTCGAGGTTGGGGCTCACGCACGCGGCTGATATATAATCATATGATCGGTACTCGAGAGGTGCGACGCTGTTCTGGGTGCACTACGCCACACTAGCAATGTCAGATAAAAATGTTACGTGCTTCCGAACTGTGCTTTAACTCAAACTCAAAGTAGATAAAAGAACGGAACGCGCATACCGCTCTTTATCGCCACGATTGGGTACAAGAGCAATGAGCATGGTAAAGGGATTATACGGGGTTTTCCCAGAATAATTGAGTTGCATAGTAAAACTTACTTAAGAGCCGTGTAGACTACCGTGTAGACTAGACTACCGTGTAGACTACCGTGTAGAAGTCACACGGTAGTCATATTTTTATGAAAATTACCTCTTCTGCACATAAGGACATTTCATAGTGCGCGGTGATGTCACCGCGTACTTTCTGCAGTTACTAGCCGAGGCAGAGCCAGTCATCTATTTTATGTTAATGAAAACACCTCACTTATGGTATATTTCCGGTTACAGTAAGCAATATATGATAACATAAACTTTTTTCAACGACAGCAGCAATTAGGGTAAGATGGGGCAACACGCCCCACCGGGGTAAAACGCCTCACCAACAAGATATCTCGGAATTTAAAAGGTCCCGGGTAAAAGTATTCTGCTCTACAAAACAAGCAATATATGGTCGGTATATATGGTGTATATGTATATATATGGTCGGCAATATATGGTCATAATCCCATCGAAGGCGTCATAATTTCTGCGGCGCTTTCCAGAGATATAAGTAAAAGTCTGTTTTTTAGCGTTTTCTGTTATATCAGTACTGAAATGGACCAGGAGCATCCTTTCTCTCAACACTTTTCTTCCAGATAATTCAAGTCAACTGAAAGGTCAGAATCTGATGTAAGAAAAGTTCCATTGCTCATTTATGGGTTCATGCACGTTTTTGGGCTTGGCTCGCATTTCATCGAAAGCGCGCAATGGGGTAAAACGCCCCTTTCGTCTTGGGGCAAGACGCACCGTGCTTAACCGTTGATGACCTATTGTGCCTAAACTGTTCAGCTGATCTAAATAATGGACATAGGCCCAGCGAATGCATATTTAAAGAGCCTTTGATTTTGTTCTTGTTTGTTCCCAGCTATCATAGTTCCCGAGATATTTGGGGAAATCTGAGACAGATTCCAGGAATTACCATGCTGACCTTTGACTACCTCTGTTGACCTAAGTATTGACCTGAGCCCAAAAATAACGAAATAGTTTCCACATTAATTCCGACGAGCTATCGAACGGTATTTTTTTCTCGCCTACTCTCCATAGGAGCCAAGTTCGAGGGGATGGGGCGTTTTGCCCCATCGGCGCGTCTGAATGAATATGTATTGCCCCCAGGGGGTGGGGCAATACATATTCATATTCATTTATTATAATTCATCCACGCAGTGGTTATTACGAATTCAGTCAACAGTTACATAATGCCATAAAATGCGTGGCAGTAAAATGACAGAAGAAAATAAACACGCGTGCTGCTAAAACATTCCCCATTAATACCGATACGACAGATACGACTAAACCCATCACGGGTACTCTGGGGACTATGCAGCGACACTATACTGATGAGACTATGCAGTGACGGCTCTCGGCACAGCAGATCGGACGTTCCAGGATGATGCCGCCCTGAACGCAAACTCTCGCTGAGTTTTGGCCAGTCGGCACCTTGGGAGCAGTCGGCAAATACGCCCCTTTTGCAGGCTCCTCGAAAATCGTCGCCTACAAATTTGCTAACTGAAGAAGGTATAATTAGGCGATGCAGAATACATGCCAAATCTCCAAACTATGTGAAAATGCTATTACTCGCCGCCTCCGTCAAATAGGAAACGAGATTTTCAGCAAAATGCATATAATCTTGCCCCATTCTACCCTACCTAGTTTTCCCATAAAATTATATATTTTGCATTAATTTTCATGCCAAAAAATTAATACGCCACCACCAAATTATCAACGCTAAATGCCGCAAGGAAAAAAAACACAAAAACCTCAAAACCCGAACGAACAGTATGAAGTAATAAAGAGTCCCGTGGGAATTGAATTGAATAATCTTTTGTGATCCAGTGTAGGACTTGCAGTTAATTAAAAGCTTTAACATTGATGAAAAACGCATGGCATTACTTGCCCGGTTTAGAGCGTCTTTAATTTAGTAACCCCTTCTACAATCGTCATCCAGATGGCAAAGAGCGCAAGAATTATCACGTATGCCAAGGTGGTTTACATCAAGGCGATATGTTTACATAGTAATTTCACACAATTTCACAATTTCAGGCTTACCTTCATGTAAAGGTAAGCTTAATTCAATTCATTTATATTGATATTGATTCGGGAGAAATGTCCTGGGGCGGAATTGGCCTCCATCTTGGATTTTTCTCTTCACGGTCACGTGACTTATTAATAGTTAACGTGCTATGGTGAACAGTAAATAAACCCTTTTGCGGCAGCTTGCTTCTGAGTTCGTAACCGCTATTTTGTCTCAGCCGCGCAGATTACTGCACCATTGAACTTGATGCAGATTATAAGATAAGAAAGTGATGGACAGTAATGCCAATCAAGTACTCGTTATCTGATACAAGTCTCGAAAAACGCCAAAGATAATTGCTGAAATCATGGACTAAATGAGCATTGAGGTCCATGGTATATGTTTTAAACGTGTTTAAAGCTCATACAAGTGCAAAAGAGTGCATTTCCTATCAGGACGGAAACCCGAAGAATCCCTTTAATGACGATTTGTTTCGTTTCGCTTACGCTTACCCATCTCCGTCCTTCCCAAAAACTCCTGCCAAAATAACAGAATAAGCTTTGCGTTCTGCACATCACCACTGCCTCTGAAATCAGCCCTCAACTCTTTCCATCCCCCCCCCCCCTGCCCTCGCCATGGCTATAGCTCCATCCAAGGCCGTAAAAGCTCCATCCATGTCTCCTCACCATGATCATCGGATGGCCGTCGGACGAGGACATCATCGGATGGCCATGCAGGGCCCGTCGGACGAGGGTCAGCCGTGTACCGGCCGACTCCCTATACCGGCGCCCACCGGTTCTGACCGGTGCGGTGTCACCCGGGCTGCATACGGCCTCATACGGCACCTGGTATGCCTGGCGCCGTCACAGTCCGAAGTCCCGCCCCTGCCATCCCGCCGAGGACATCAGCCAGTCACCAGCTGCCTCGTTACCGAACCGACACTACCCGTGACGTAACCGGCGCGGCCCGGATCGAACCGGAGAGCGGCCCGGATTGAACCGGAGAGCGGCCCGGATTGAACCGGAGAGCAGCTCGGATTGAACCGGAGAGCGGCTCAGATTGAACCGGAGACCGGCATCGTGATGACTTCTGCCAAAGCAGCGGGGATTCCCTCGGGCGGCGAGGATTCATGAGTAGTTTGGTGGAATGCTGGAGGGTTGTGTAATGTGTTGAGTTGGGGATATGCGTAGTTCTGCAGCTGGGAGCAGTGGATATGTGGCGTGTCTACTGTCCATATAATGGTGCATGGTTGGCGATGTTATGAAGAGCGGTGTTTACAGTCTTTAAATAGAGATGCAGATTGATATGAAAGTAGGATGGCATGTAAAAGACGCTCAGAAATGCGGCTATGTTGTTCAGCTACAGACCAACTCCACTTCACGCCAACTTAGCTATTGCAATTATTATTGTTTTGACCACCATCTAAGAATCAAACGAGCTTTGCACGTTATGGACAATCTACATTCCTTTACCAGGTTCCTATTTTCGCTGCTAAAATTTCAAACGGTAGGCTGCTGGCCACCATGGGGTAAGCTAATGCTGACCACTGCTCGCTAATATGTCAAGTGCTCGGTTAACCACTTATCGAAAGGAACAGTGGAGCATTAACCCTCGCCCGGGTAGGGCAAAATATCTACGTGACCGGGTAGGGAGAGGAGGGGGGGCTGCTAAAAGGGGTACGTTGTTGGTAAGACCCCTGGCGTTTCGCCCCTAATTGAGCTAGGGCTTCGATTAAAAAACGAACGTGTTTCTTGTGACGAGAGGAAGCCGTTGATATCCAATTTTAAGATCCTGGGTCATTAGGTGACCTCTGAGGTCATGTAAATGACCCAAAAGTCATCCAAATTATAAATGCGTATACATTGAATTTAATCGAGCTAGAATCGTGAACGAGCATATGATTATGCTTAATGGGTGCCAAATTTGAAATCAGCGGCATAAAATGTCCTAGAAACTGCCAAATTCCAAAAATGTCATGTCAGGTCATCTGAGGTCAGTGATCTCGGCTGATCTGTGGAAGCGCATGATCCCAGTGGAACATATAGGTATGTAAAATGGATTCCAGATTTTAAATCAGCGTCACAAAATGTCCTAGGAACTGCCAGAAGTAATCCAAAATAATCAGGTCATCGGAGGTCATTGACCTCCGTTGACTTCTGAAAAGGTCAACCGAGGTCACGATATCGGTGGAAACCATAAATTTCACCTGGTAACACCTGTACATATGCTCCTGAACAACAAACACTCGGAAACTGCACAAGTTACAAGCATCGATACTACGGGACGCCAGTCGCGCCTGACATGACCTTGAGAAACAGGTCATAGGTCACGGGTCATGTGGGGTAGAACTTCAAAATTTGCAGAGTATGTGTAAAATTGTTCAAAAGTGCGGTACTGAAAGTTGTATCGTAATCGGTTGATAACTACGCGAGTTATTTCCGAAAAACCGACGAGGGAGGGTGGCATCTACCCCCCCCCCCCCCCCCCCCCACCAGTTAGCCCTCGCCCTACGGGAGCTTCTTCACCTTCGCCCTACGGGGGGAGGGGGTCCTAAAAAGACCCACTGTTAACTTCCAAACCAAGCGACATAGAGCAACGCGGTAAGAACCAACATGTTGCCTGTCATGTTTGGAATCTAACGGTATGCAATTTTCAGGTTTCGGGTCAACGAGTGACCTTCCAGGTCAAGTGAATGACCTCGATCGACCACGTCCAGAACAGCGATTTTGCTCTGTCAGAAAACCTCAAAATGAGAAATTGATACATGTAAATAAAAAGGCATGTTCCTAGACCAGTTTTGTCTTAGAAATACAGAAAAGGTAATTACTGATTCGCATCTGGTCAAAAAAGTCAAAAAAAAATGATTAAAAAAAATAATGTCATGAATTTCTTACACTTAGGGAGCGATCACTCAGTCAAAAATAGAGATATTTCTTTGAAATTTGATTTGAGTATTGCCCATACTCAGTTCTCTCACACATATTCCGTTTTTTAACATCTTTGAAAATTTTGATTTTGTAGTGATTTTTCCAAAAAAGCAGTTTTTGTTGATTTTGGGGGTCAAAAACCCAAAATTGTGAAAATTAGAGATTACCATTTTAAAGAAAATTACATTTTGTATCTTTGCTTAATTGCGTTTGTAATTTGCTTTAAAACTCTGTTTTCTACGATTTTTCAAACATTTATCGTTTTTCCACCAACATGTCATCAAAACATCATTATTTCCAAAATTGTCAACAAATTTCAAATTAATTTTTGCAGCATACGTATAATTGTTGTATACTTAGCTACTGAAAATTTCAGGAAGGTGCGCCACATGTATAAAATGTTATGCAAGAAAAACCTCAGAGGGGGGGGTCGTTTTTGGACCCCCCCCCCCGTAGGGCGAGGGTTAACCCGCGACTTATTGGTGGGGGGGGGGCTATTTCCCCCCCCCCTCCCGTTATTTAGAAATAACTCCTAAACGAACACCGGTATCGTCATCTAATTTGCAGTACCTTCTCTCACATCAATTCCACACATGTTGGCAAAAGAAAAATATGAGGTTATGATAGGTCATCCGGGAATGTCGTCAGAGTGACGTCATGTTCTTCGGTTTTTGTTGCAAAATAACGGTTTGCAGAAAACACTGTCAAAGGTAAGATGTTTGAGATAAACTCAATTGTCTTAAATAAAATTACTGACAATAGACCGGGCTATCAAACTGCTATCTCGGATTTGTTTAGTTTTTTATTCAAAATTTTGAGAAATCCAAGTACATTTTTTTTTTAAATCAAGAAAAAAACAGAATTATCCAAAAACCGGAATATATGTGATCGACGTGTGCGGTGAATATGTGTACTAAATTTGAAGTTGATATCTTCAAAAATGACTGACTTATGACCTTCAAATGACAAAAATCGACCACCTCTCACAGCATTATGCATATAAAACGCATTTCCGTTTTTGTTTTTACTTCTATTTATATGGAACAAACAATGTTCTAAGGTCATTTTTCGCGTTCTAGACGAAAAATAAACCCATAAACATGTGTTACAATGCCTAATGACCGTAATCTGCAGTTTGACCTCGTGACCTCGGATGACCTTGACCTGACCCAAGGTCATACACAGCTTAGAAAGGTACTTAGAAGTGTCAGACACACGAATAATACCGATTTATCGACAGCTTATGCGCTTAATATCGCAATTTTGCGCGACAATTCTATCCATCGAGACCTTTTGACACGGTCAAAAATTGTGTACTTGACCTGACCTGTGACGTCATCGGTGACCCCGAGGTCAACAATATTATGTTTTCCTCAATAAATGTCCCAGGGCTATCGAATGCCGTTTGAATTTTTACATTCGGTCCAGTAGTTCCGGAGATCCGATGGGGGTGGGCAAAAGATAGCCCCCCCCCCCCCCCCCCCCAGTAAGTCGCGTTATGAAATATACCCCAGTAACTCGCGGGTTAAAGGGAAATTATGTCATTTTTCAAAAAAATGGAGTTAGCACTTGACATTGGGAGAAGAGACAAAATTATATGTAAATTCATTCACATTAAACATTTAAATATCATAGACATGATAATAACCAGAATTGCTAACCTAACTCCAAAAAAAGATGCTTTAGTAAATAAAACACAGGAAGCTTTCGGCTTGCACTTTCATCAGCCATTGCCACCAGAAGCCCAGACTGAATAATGTGCTGTGCAAAATGGAACCGGGGCTGAACCCGGGCTGCACCTCTCGCAGTGACGTTCAATTATCAAGGCACACATCAGCCACCAGAGGCCAAGGATGAATGGCTGATGAAGGCGCAAGCCGAAAGCTTCCTATATTGTGTTGTATTTACTAAAGCATCCTTTTTTTTAAATATGAGAGTTAGGTTAGCAATTCTGAAAAGGTATTTCCCTTTAATCGGTCGAACCGATGTCCATCAAGACAGCTCAGGTTCAGCCCAGGTTCAGCCCAGGTTCAGCCCAGGTTCGGGTCACCTCTGATTGAGCTGAAATTTGCACAGAAGATCCACCAGAGGCCCACCTATCAGCATTCGGTGTCACTCCCAGCGGTTTGACCTCCAGAGGTCAAGCAAGGTCACGAGATCAAATATTGCACAGTACATTGTGGCCTACCCAGAAGAGCTACGGAGATAAATCCAACGCTAAAATACTCGTACATACTTGGTCTTACCTTTCCCACAACGACTTCACCTCTCAAGGTCACCATTTGACCTAAGGTCATTTAATGCTCAGCCGCCAGTACCCTGGCACAGCGCATAACTGGTATACAACAATTATGTTACAAATTAAAAAGCATGGCGAAATGTGACCCAGATGATGCGCTAACATTCGCCGCAAAAATCTACTTGATAGCTATCACGGTTTGACCTTGACAATTAAACGTCACTGCGAGAGGTGCAGTCCGGGTTCAGGCAAGGTTCGATTTTGCACAGCACATTGTGGCCTACCAAGAAGAGCTACGGGGATAAATACAACGCTAAAATACTCGCACACACTTAGTCTTACGTTTCCCGCATCGACCCGACCTCTCAAGGTCACCATTTGACCTAAGGTCATTTGGGGACTCAGCCGCTGGTACAATTGCACAGCGCATAACTGGTATACAAAAAAACAAACAAAAAAAAACAATTATTATTATTATTTGTAATATAATTTTTAATTATTAACCCGGACTGCACCTCTCGCAAAGACGTTTAATTGTCAAGTTCAACCGGTGATAGCTATCCAGTAGGTGTTTTCGGCGAATGATAGCGCATCACCTGGGTCACATTTCCACATGCTTTTAATTTATAAAATAATTGTTGTGTACCAGTTATGCGCTGTGCCATGGTACCGGCGGCTGAGCCCCAAATGACCTTAAATAAAATTGTGACCTTGAGAGGTCAAGTCGTCGTGTGAAACGTAAGACCAAGTATGTACGAGTATTTTAGTTTTGGATTCATCCCCGTAGCTCTTCTGGGTAGGCCACAATATGTTGTGCAAAATCGAACCTGGCCTGAACCCGGGCTGCACCTCTCGCAGTGATGTTTAATTGTGAAGGTCAAACCGTGACAGCTATCAAGTAGGTGTTTTCGGAGAATGTTAGCGCATCACCTAGGTCACATTTCTATATGTTTTTTGTTTTTTTGTATACCAGTTATGCGCTGTGCAATGGTACCATCGGCTGAGTCCTCAAATGACCTTAGGTCAAATGGTGACCTTGATATGTCAAGTCGTTATGGGAAACGTAAGACCAAGTATGTACGAGTATGTTAGGGTTGGATTCATCTACGTAGCTTTTATGGGTGGGCCACAATGTGCTGTGCAAAATCGAACCTGGCCTGAACCCGGGCTGCACCTCTCGCAGTGACGTTTAATTGTCAAGGTCAAACCGTGATAGCTATCAAGTAGGTGTTTGCGGCGAATGTTAGCGCATCACCTGGGTCGCATTTTGACATGCTTTTTAATTTTTAACAAAATTGTATACCAGTTATGCGCTGTGCAATGGTACCAGCGGCTGAGTCCCCAAATGACCTTAAGTCAAATGGTGACCTTGAGAGTGACCTTGAGACCTTGTGGTGTTGGTGACCTTGAGAGGTCGGGTCGATGTAGGAAACGTAAGACAAAGTATGTACGAGTATTTTAGCGTTGGATTCATCCCCGTAGCTATTCTGGGTAGGCCACAATGTGCTGTGCAAAATCGAACATGGGCTGAACCCGGGCTGCACCTCTCGCAGTGACGTTTAATTGTCAAGGTCAAACCGTGATAGCTATCAAGTAGATTTTTGCGGCGAATGTTAGCGCATCGTCTGGGTCACATTTCGACATGCTTTTTAATTTGTAAAATAATTTGTGTATACCAGTTATGCGCTGTGCAATGGTGCCAGCGGATGAGTCCCCAAATGGCCTTAGGTCAAATGGTGACCTTGAGATGTTAAGTCGTGGGAAACGTAAGACCAGAAGACAAAGTATGTACGAGTATTTAAAAAGAGCCTTAAAGGTAGGTGCATATGTCAACCCGCGCCCCGCTGGGGGGGGGGGGGGCAAAATCTGCCTCCTCCCGGATTTTCTCAATAACTTGAAAACTATGATAGATATCGACGTGAAACTTTCAGTACCTTATGCTACATCAATTGTACGTCTTCTGACCAAATTTTAGTGAAATTGATGCAGTTGTTTGGGACATAATGGTATTTTAATGACGTCATATCATGCTATTTTTAGTGGAAAAATGATCAATGTTTCAAAAATCGTTGAAAATCGAGTGTTGATGCAAATTGAAAAAAAAACGTCAGAAGAAAGGAAATGACATTCTCTTCCAAATGGCCATCTCGGATTTTGGAGAGAGCAAAATTAACCCCATTTTTTTTGTTTTTACTTTTTTTTGGAAGAATTTTCAAAACATCATTTTTTAGAAGATATTTTTCTTTTTTAAACGGAAGAAATATTAGAGAACCAAGTATGGACGATACCTCAAACCACATTTCAAAGCAATAGCTTTATTTTTGACTGACTTATGGCGCCATAAGTATAAGTATTAAGTAACTCATGACGTAATTTTTTTAAGTTACGTTTTTTGGCTTTTAGTGACCAGATACAGACAAATCAATGTCACCGCTGTATTTCTGAGACAAAGCTGGTCTAGAAACATGCCTTTTTTATTTAGATTAATCAATTTCAATTGTTGTCCTTATTGTGACCTGACCTTGACCTGAGAGCTATTATATGCGGTCAGGTTGTGAACACGGCTGCTACTATCGAATTATACGCGTAAATAACCCATACAACATGTGTTGCATGGTTTTCGTAGACCTGTGACCTATTGTGACCTGACCTTGACCTTTGCTTACAATTTCACTTTTGCTTATGCGGGAGATGCATTATACCTTTGAGAGCACTTTGTGCGATAATAGTCGCAATATAAGGTTTTGGATGGAAAGTATGGCCCAAAAACCCAAAATACCTCAATTTTTACATTTGTCCTGACCGTGACCGGAGACATGTGACCTTATTTGGAAAATTTCGCGTATGCTTTAGATGCGCGTCTCATTGAGAGCTTTCGATTGCCGCCTTGCGCGTCTCGCTGCCGTTATTGGTTCAGAAGATAACGATGGGGCAGAATCTCCCCCCCCCCCCCCCCAGCGGGACGCGTTCGGCTGGAGACCAAAGCGGGGCGCGGGTTAATATAAAGTATTCAGAATCTCATCGAAAGCTTTGAAAGCCAAACTGTGTGACTGTTTTTCTGCGACATGCATCAGAAGTCAGAATGTCCCGAATAATTGGTGTCATTTTTAGCTCGCTTCACCGTCACGTGTATTGGGTGCCCACGTGTGGCATCGAGGGATTACCGTGAGCCGTGATATGACTCAGACTGAGCTGATTCAATGACCGACGGCGGGTGGCGACACCGCAGCCTGCTGCAGCGGCCTTGTGAGCTGGCACAGTTCGGGCTGCCGGCCTTGTGAGCTGGCACAGTTCGGGCTGACGGCTTTGTTAACTGGGACAGCTCGGGCTGCCGGCTTTGTTAGCTGGGACAGCTCGGGCTGCCGGCTTTGTGAGCTGGCACAACTCGGGCTGCCGGCCTTGTGAGCTGGCACAACTCGGGCTGCCGGCTTTGTTAGCTGGGACAGCTCGGGCTGCCGGCTTTGTGAGCTGGCACAACTCGGGCTGCCGGCCTTGTGAGCTGGCACAACTCGGGCTGCCGGCTTTGTTAGCTGGGACAGCTCGGGCTGCCGGCTTTGTTAGCTGGGACAGCTCGGGCTGCCGGCTTTGTTAGCTGGCACAGCTCGGGCTGCCGGCTTTGTGAGCTGGCACAACTCGGGCTGCCGGCCTTGTGAGCTGGCACAACTCGGGCTGCCGGCTTTGTTAGCTGGGACAGCTCGGGCTGCCGGCTTTGTGAGCTGGCACAACTCGGGCTGCCGGCCTTGTGAGCTGGCACAACTCGGGCTGCCGGCTTTGTTAGCTGGGACAGCTCGGGCTGCCGGCTTTGTTAGCTGGGACAGCTCGGGCTGCCGGCTTTGTTAGCTGGCACAGCTCGGGCTGCCGGCTTTGTTAGCTGGCACAGCTCGGGCTGCCGGCCTTGTGAGCTGGCACAGTTCGGGCTGCCGGCTTTGTTAGCTGGGACAGCTCGGGTTGCCGGCCTTGTTAGCTGGCACAGCTCGGGCTGCCGGCTTTGTGAGCTGGCACAACTCGGGCTGCCGGCCTTGTGAGCTGGCACAACTCGGGCTGCCGGCTTTGTTAGCTGGGACAGCTCGGGCTGCCGGCTTTGTTAGCTGGCACAGCTCGGGCTGCCGGCTTTGTGAGCTGGCACAACTCGGGCTGCCGGCCTTGTGAGCTGGCACAACTCGGGCTGCCGGCTTTGTTAGCTGGGACAGCTCGGGCTGCCGGCTTTGTGAGCTGGCACAACTCGGGCTGCCGGCCTTGTGAGCTGGCACAACTCGGGCTGCCGGCTTTGTTAGCTGGGACAGCTCGGGCTGCCGGCTTTGTTAGCTGGGACAGCTCGGGCTGCCGGCTTTGTTAGCTGGTACAGCTCGGGCTGCCGGCTTTGTTAGCTGGCACAGCTCGGGCTGCCGGCTTTGTTAGCTGGCACAGCTCGGGCTGCCGGCCTTGTGAGCTGGCACAGTTCGGGCTGACGGCCTTGTGAGCTGGCACAACTCGGGCTGCCGGCTTTGTTAGCTGGGACAGCTCGGGCTGCCGGCTTTGTGAGCTGGCACAACTCGGGCTGCCGGCCTTGTGAGCTGGCACAACTCGGGCTGCCGGCCTTGTGAGCACAACTCGGGCTGCCGGCTTTGTTAGCTGGGACAGCTCGGGCTGCCGGCTTTGTTAGCTGGCACAGTTCGGGCTACCGGCTTTGTTAGCTGGCACAACTCGGGCTGCCGGCTTTGTTAGCTGGCACAGTTCGGGCTGCCGGCTTTGTTAGCTGGCACAGTTCGGGCTGCCGGCTTTGTTAGCTGGCACAGTTCGGGCTGCCGGCTTTGTTAGCTGGCACAACTCGGGC
Organism: Chirona hameri; assembly: GCA_036785665.1. Classification (NCBI taxonomy): domain Eukaryota; kingdom Metazoa; phylum Arthropoda; class Thecostraca; order Balanomorpha; family Balanidae; genus Chirona; species Chirona hameri. The sequence continues at coordinate 61,762 of JAXIVJ010004075.1, forward strand.
TGTCGGCCTTGTGAGCTGGCACAACTCGGGCTGCCGGCTTTGTTAGCTTGGACAGCTCGGGCTGCCGGCTTTGTTAGCTGGCACAGTTCGGGCTGCCGGCTTTGTTAGCTGGCACAACTCGGGCTGCCGGCTTTGTTAGCTGGCACAGCTCGGGCTGCCGGCTTTGTTAGCTGGCACAGCTCGGGCTGCCGGCTTTGTTAGCTGGCACAGCTCGGGCTGCCGGCTTTGTGAGCTGGCACAGTTCGGGCTGACGGCTTTGTTAACTGGGACAGCTCGGGCTGCCGGCTTTGTTAGCTGGGACAGCTCGGGCTGCCGGCTTTGTGAGCTGGCACAACTCGGGCTGCCGGCCTTGTGAGCTGGCACAACTCGGGCTGCCGGCTTTGTTAGCTGGGACAGCTCGGGCTGCCGGCTTTGTGAGCTGGCACAACTCGGGCTGCCGGCCTTGTGAGCTGGCACAACTCGGGCTGCCGGCTTTGTTAGCTGGGACAGCTCGGGCTGCCGGCTTTGTTAGCTGGGACAGCTCGGGCTGCCGGCTTTGTTAGCTGGCACAGCTCGGGCTGCCGGCTTTGTGAGCTGGCACAACTCGGGCTGCCGGCCTTGTGAGCTGGCACAACTCGGGCTGCCGGCTTTGTTAGCTGGGACAGCTCGGGCTGCCGGCTTTGTGAGCTGGCACAACTCGGGCTGCCGGCCTTGTGAGCTGGCACAACTCGGGCTGCCGGCTTTGTTAGCTGGGACAGCTCGGGCTGCCGGCTTTGTTAGCTGGGACAGCTCGGGCTGCCGGCTTTGTTAGCTGGCACAGCTCGGGCTGCCGGCTTTGTTAGCTGGCACAGCTCGGGCTGCCGGCCTTGTGAGCTGGCACAGTTCGGGCTGCCGGCTTTGTTAGCTGGGACAGCTCGGGTTGCTGGCCTTGTTAGCTGGCACAGCTCGGGCTGCCGGCTTTGTGAGCTGGCACAACTCGGGCTGCCGGCCTTGTGAGCTGGCACAACTCGGGCTGCCGGCTTTGTTAGCTGGGACAGCTCGGGCTGCCGGCTTTGTTAGCTGGCACAGCTCGGGCTGCCGGCTTTGTGAGCTGGCACAACTCGGGCTGCCGGCCTTGTGAGCTGGCACAACTCGGGCTGCCGGCTTTGTTAGCTGGGACAGCTCGGGCTGCCGGCTTTGTGAGCTGGCACAACTCGGGCTGCCGGCCTTGTGAGCTGGCACAACTCGGGCTGCCGGCTTTGTTAGCTGGGACAGCTCGGGCTGCCGGCTTTGTTAGCTGGGACAGCTCGGGCTGCCGGCTTTGTTAGCTGGTACAGCTCGGGCTGCCGGCTTTGTTAGCTGGCACAGCTCGGGCTGCCGGCTTTGTTAGCTGGCACAGCTCGGGCTGCCGGCCTTGTGAGCTGGCACAGTTCGGGCTGACGGCCTTGTGAGCTGGCACAACTCGGGCTGCCGGCTTTGTTAGCTGGGACAGCTCGGGCTGCCGGCTTTGTGAGCTGGCACAACTCGGGCTGCCGGCCTTGTGAGCTGGCACAACTCGGGCTGCCGGCCTTGTGAGCACAACTCGGGCTGCCGGCTTTGTTAGCTGGGACAGCTCGGGCTGCCGGCTTTGTTAGCTGGCACAGTTCGGGCTACCGGCTTTGTTAGCTGGCACAACTCGGGCTGCCGGCTTTGTTAGCTGGCACAGTTCGGGCTGCCGGCTTTGTTAGCTGGCACAGTTCGGGCTGCCGGCTTTGTTAGCTGGCACAGTTCGGGCTGCCGGCTTTGTTAGCTGGCACAACTCGGGCTGTCGGCCTTGTGAGCTGGCACAACTCGGGCTGCCGGCTTTGTTAGCTTGGACAGCTCGGGCTGCCGGCTTTGTTAGCTGGCACAGTTCGGGCTGCCGGCTTTGTTAGCTGGCACAACTCGGGCTGCCGGCTTTGTTAGCTGGCACAGCTCGGGCTGCCGGCTTTGTTAGCTGGCACAGCTCGGGCTGCCGGCTTTGTTAGCTGGCACAGCTCGGGCTGCCGGCTTTGTGAGCAGTGACGGCGAATGGTATTTTCGGATGGGGGGAAATAAACCCAGATGCCCCCTCGGCCAAAGGGCCCTCCTCCAATAGAATGGCGCGAAACGGAATATCCTCGGATTTAGGCCACTATATTTTGCAGGGCCCTCTAAATGGTCGCAAAAAAAACGTCGGACAGGCCAGAGAGATTTTGAAGTATCAGGCCTTCCAAGGGCCCCTCAGGCCTACCGATCGCCCCCCCCCCCTCAGGCCGACTGAGGACCTTCTGTCGGCCTTAGAGGGTCCCTCAGGCTGGCTGGGGGCACCTCGGGGCCAACGGTCATTTTTTTCGGTCATTTTGTTTTTTTAAACGAACTATCTCTTACAAATGTATGGGGCAAATCATATACCCCCCCCCCCCCCAACTCCTGGAGTGGGGGGAGCTGCTCCCCCCCCCCTTATCCGCCGCCCCTGTTTGTGAGCTGGGGCAGCTCGGCGCAGCGTGCAGGGCGCGTTGTGCTGTGACACACGCGTGTAGGAGATATGTATGGGACAGAGGAAAGGGAGGGGAGGGGGCAGGTGCAGTCCGGCTGTGACGCTGTCTCTGCGTGATGGGGGAGGGGAGGGGGCAGGTGCAGTCCGGCTGTGACGTTGTCTCTGCGTGATAGGGGAGGAGAGGGAGGGGAGGGGGCAGGTGCAGTCCGGGTGTGACAGGGCGTGACGCTGTGTCTGCGTGATAGGGGGAGGGAGAGGGAGGGGTTCTAACACAGGCCAGGTGCAGCCAGGGCGTATATGCGGGTCGAGTTCGGTGAGCAATTTGGTCTGATTTAAAGTTGTTTCACAGAGGTTTGCATGCCCAGTTCGTAGGCGACAGCGAGCTTAAACGAATGTTCTTATTGACGAAATGTCATGCCAGGTAAAATTGGAGTTGAAATTTTAAGTTCACGTACGAACTCGTTCGTTCATTTATCCATTTTGCAAGATATCGCTCATCAATCAATTCACCGGAATCAAAGTTATTTTATTTTTAAGTTTAAGGTGACCTGATAGGTTTATATTTTGTTCTGTTGACATTCGGTAAACGGGTGCCGTTGGATTCTGGCATTTCGGAAGTTGATTACGCATCACATCCAACAACCTGTGCCGCTATTTAACATCACCTACAACTAATTACAGCTCGATAACAATAGAGTAACAGCCCATGTAACCCTCACTCCAAGGAAAGTCCGAATCGATGTTCGTACATCCCACGCACTCCCACCCAAAAGCCATCAAAAGGCACGCGAATTTCATCAAATTAAACAAGTTAGCGTGCACGCTAACTCCACTAAAAAGCTGGCGAGATGGCATCCACCATAACGAGAAACGTGAAAGAAAGAAAAAAACTGTAAAGCAATCCAGACACGGCATTTCCAGGCCGGAACTGAACTGGTCAGCGGTAGGTATATTGGACTGGTCATGCTCGTGCCATGAAGTTTAACAAAACAAAGTCAAATATAGGTACACTCCGCGGTGTGTTATGCACATATGCAGCGCGCGCAGGCTGCGCTCAGCTAAACACGCAGAGTTGAAACGGTGGCCCTACCACTCTGCAGAGGCAGAGCTTTGTTTCTGCGCCGTTGCAAGCATAACCAGAACACCTCCGTGTTGGTTCCGACCAGCGTTGCGGTACCGCCACCGTGTTTACGCTGGCTGTCACGCGGCCGAGTCCGGCGCGTCATCAGGGACGTCATACGTGCCTGGTATGACGTCACAGGAACGCAGGACGGTCCGGCGGGAATAGACTGACCGCAGTTCCGAGACCGGTCGTGTAACGCCGCTTCCCGCTGACCGCTGTCAGAAGCGGACATTTTCTCGGTGGTGAAGCGGTGTCATTTATCGGTGAAGCGGATGAGCCGATGAGTGTAAATATACTTGGTGTTGATAGAGGAAATATCACGTCATTTCCTAGCAGGCACGTGTAACGACACCTGGCCAAACCGAACCAATCTGGTTATGGTCACTCAGTTCGATGTGCGCTTGACCGTTAGCTGTCTATAGTCCAAGTGGCCGGACACCGAGCTTATCGAGTGCGGATCATCGGACAGGTGAGCTTTCGTCGAACCCTCTGCCGCCGCTGGTGCTGTTGGATGATTCGCGCGGAAGGTGACGAGGCCTTGTGAAGCACCCGCACCGGCACACAGCGGCTAGCGCTAATGCACTTCATTTCAGGAACTGACGCATGACGTCACCAGAAAGCGTGACATCATCGGCCTATGCTTGCTGGAGTTATGTAAACTGTCTACGTTTTCGGCATACCTCAGCTGCCGACTACAGGGTCACTGGGCGGGCCCGGCGCTGTGTCTTGTGTGCACACTATGACTGAACAGCCAACGGGGAGCGGCCCGCCTGTGGGTCTGTCCCGCTCCTCTCCGCCATGCCGAGAGAACACTCCGGCGTCCCGGACCAGCCCGGCGGGGAGCTCTCTGGCCGGGTCTGAGGCGACACCGTCACCATCCCCACCGGGGTTCCTTCCCCGGGGTACATAACGAAGCTCTGGAGACGACGGAGGGCACCTCTGGAGGCCCGTATCGGTTCAGAGCACACGGGTAGTTCCCAGACGGCCGACGCCGGACTTCACACCAATGCACAGCGTCTACGACCAGGAAAATCCGCCACATCTACTCCCGAACAATGCGTAGTCACACCTCCGTTCCCACCCCGAACAACTCGGTCAGCGATATCCTGCAAATATGTATTCCTCGTTCAGCAGAGGGGTGGTCGCTCACCCAACACAGTACACAAATCAACGCACCAAGACGCGACGCGGACTGCTTCCGAAAACCAGCCGACCGCACTTACAAAAGCATAAATGTATCAAAGACTATACAACCAACCAGCACAGACGCGCGGCGGCGGCGGTGGCGGCGACAGAAGCTATGATGCAGCGGCACCACCGCGCGCACCAACAGAGGCGCCGGCGTCGGGTAGCACTACGTAACATAGGCGGGCTGCGGCCGCGACGGACGCGCCACGCTCAGAAGCGACAGAGGTGGAGACGGCCGCCGACAGAGGGGCGCAGGCATCCGCAGGCGGGCCACAGGCGTCCGCAGGCGGGCCACAGGCGGACACAGGCGTCGGCGTTGACCGACCGCGTGCGCTTAACATGGACGATACGGCGGGCAGACTAGAACACACTCGTTGTGACCTGTCGGAAGAGGCCATCAGTTAGGGGCAGGCGCCGAGATATCGTGAGTACATACTTAGACACATGTCACCGTGGCCGGCGAGCCAACACAAGGCAACAAGGACGGTACCGGGTAATAGGGGAAGCATTTTACGCTGCTATACCGGGTAATTGGAAATCAAGGCAATATACGGACCAGTAAGGTGCAGGTAAATCTGATCTACGTCAAAACAACAGAAGCAAAAAGTGTTGTAATAAGATCTAGGAGGATAACACCATCTGGCTTCCAATTAAGATATCAGCAGGAATAATTGAAGTGTCACGCCGAGGAGAATTTCGGCACAAAAAGCAGGACGTTGTGCTAATTGTCAGGAAATGACCTTGTCAAGGAGTTCTCCTCGACTGAAGTATACTGCAGTTCATAACTAAGACAGATATAGATCTCCAAACTACCCGCATCTGCAGCCAAGTTCGGGAGCAAAGTGGCGGTTTGAACTATTCGAATGAGGCCACGGTCACCTGACAGTGACCTATATTTCCATTTCCCCTGTAGAAATGGACGGAAATTCCCGCTTCCTCAAACGTTCAGCGTAACACGATATATAAACGTTACATACAATCACCGCCACAATCCGTTTCGAAGATATCACGGCGACAAATCAGTACCGGCGACTATGCTACATGGGACATAGTCGCCGGTAACCCCAGCTCTATATGCAGTGCTGCTGTACCTAATTCCACCGACGTGACGGCCGTGACGCTTCTTGGCGTAACATAAACAGTACCCGGTAAGTGACGCTGCTCGACAAGCATTCGGTAATCCAAACACACCAGACTTGGCACTTATGAGCTCGTATTCCAGCGACCGGCGAATACGCGTCCGATCGATACCGTTATCTATAACATTACCCGCATAGGTTTTCCCAGGAAAGGGAGTAAACCAGACGATGCAAATTGTTCAGCCAGAAATGCACAACAAACGAGCAAACAAACAGGCGAACGAAAGCGGACAATACGTTAATATGCCTGGATAATGCTAATTTCGGAATAAGGCGAATTTTCGCCACCAGTTTCAAAAACTGCAAACTTCGTAGGCGGGCTTTATTAGAGGCCAGCAGTAATAAGCGCGGCCGTGGGTAGTCACGAGTAATCGTGGGTCGTCACGAGTAGTCGTGGGGAGTCGTGGGTAGTCACGAGTAATCGTGGGTAGTCGTGGGTAGTCGTGGGGAGTCGTGGGTAGTCACGAGTAATCGTGGGTAGTCGTGGGTAGTCACGAGTAATCGTGGGTAGTCACGAGTAGTCGTGGGTCGTCACGAGTAATCGTGGATAGTCACGAGTAATCGTGGGTAGTCGTGGGTAGTCACGAGTAATCGTGGGTAGTCACGAGTAATCGTGGGTAGTCACGAGTAATCGTGGGTAGTCACGAGTAATCGTGGGTAGTCACGAGTAATCGTGGGTAGTCATGAGTAATCGTGGGTCGTCACGAGTAATCGTGGATAGTCACGAGTAATCGTGGGTAGTCGTGGGTAGTCACGAGTAATCGTGGGTAGTCACGAGTAATCGTGGGTCGTCACGAGTAATCGTGGGTAGTCATGAGTAATCGTGGGGAGTCACGAGTAATCGTGGGTAGTCACGAGTAATCGTGGGTAGTCACGAGTAGTCGTGGGGAGTCACGAGTAATCGTGGGTAGTATTGGGTAGTCACGAGTAATCGTGGGTAGTCGTGGGTAGTCATGGGTAGTCATGGGTAGTCATGGGTAGTCGTGGGTAGTCGTGGGTAGTCGTGGGTAGTCACGAGTAATCGTGGGTAGTCATGAGTAATCGTGGGTAGTCACGAGTAATCGTGGGTCGTCACGAGTAGTCGTGGGGAGTCGTGGGTAGTCACGAGTAATCGTGGGTAGTCGTGGGTAGTCGTGGGGAGTCGTGGGTAGTCACGAGTAATCGTGGGTAGTCACGAGTAATCGTGGGTAGTCACGAGTAATCGTGGGTAGTCGTGGGTAGTCACGAGTAATCTGGGTAGTCACGAGTAATCGTGGGTCGTCACGAGTAATCGTGGGTCGTCACGAGTAATCGTGGGTCGTCACGAGTAATCGTGGGTAGTCACGAGTAATCGTGGGTAGTCACGAGTAATCGTGGGTAGTCACGAGTAATCGTGGGTCGTCACGAGTAATCGTGGGTCGTCACGAGTAATCGTGGGTAGTCACGAGTAATCGTGGGTAGTCACGAGTAATCGTGGGTAGTCACGAGTAATCGTGGGTAGTCACGAGTAATCGTGGGTAGTCACGAGTAGTCGTGGGGAGTCACGAGTAATCGTGGGTAGTCTTGGGTAGTCACGAGTAATCGTGGGTAGTCGTGGGTAGTCGTGGGTAGTCACGAGTAATCGTGGGTAGTCATGAGTAATCGTGGGTAGTCACGAGTAATCGTGGGTAGTCACGAGTAATCATGGGTAGTCGTGGGTAGTCGTGGGTAATCGTGGGTAATCGTGGGTAGTCACGAGTAGTCGTGGGGAGTCACGAGTAATCGTGGGTAGTCGGGGGTAGTCGTGGGTAGTCGTGGGTAATCGTGGGTAATCGTGGGTAGTCATGAGTAATCGTGGGGAGTCACGAGTAATCGTAGGGAGTCACGAGTAGTCGTAGGTAGTCACGAGTAATCGTGGGTAGTCACGAGTAGTCGTGGGGAGTCACGAGTAATCGTGGGTAGTCGTGGGTAGTCACGAGTAATCGTGGGTAGTCACGAGTAATCGTGGGTAGTCGTGGGTAGTCGTGGGTAGGCATGGGTAGTCGTGGGTAGTCGTGGGTAGTCACGAGTAATCGTGGGTAGTCATGAGTAATCGTGGGTAGTCACGAGTAATCGTGGGTCGTCACGAGTAATCGTGGGTAGTCACGAGTAATCGTGGGTAGTCACGAGTAATCGTGGGTAGTCACGAGTAATCGTGGGTAGTCACGAGTAATCGTGGGTAGTCACGAGTAATCGTGGGTAGTCACGAGTAATCGTGGGTAGTCACGAGTAATCGTGGGTAGTCGTGGGTAATCATGGGTAGTCACGAGTAATCGTGGGTAGTCGTGGGTAGTCACGAGTAGTCGTGGGTAGTCGTGGGCAGTCGTGGGTAGTCGTGGGTAGTCACGAGTAATCGTGGGTAGTCGTGGGTAGCCGTGGGTAGTCGTGGGTAGTCGTGGGTAGTGAAGCTTCACTTTGATTAACCAGACACTGCCCGGCTGCTCCTACTGCTGGATGCCTCTACTCTTAAAGAGTGCCTAGTTTATGCATTAAAATTACCGTGGCTACGGGGTATACAATGCACATGATTTGAGTATATCCCAGGAACACTTCTTAGACTTTCACTAAGGAGCCACCACATAGGGACTATATATTAGAAGCTTATCTGGTTTTTAGACACCAGTAGAATACAGACACCGCTAGGACGGTAACTGGGTGAACAAAGTCGCCACCACGCAAACTGTCCAGCCCCCCCCCCCCCCCCCCCCTCCACATCCCTCCCATTCGTCACGGCCCGGGCGGGACAGACCCCTCCCAACCCCCGTCCGTGATTCCGGCTCCGCGGGCCTCAGTGCCCGTCACACCGGCGTTACCACAGCCTGTGCGGCACACCCGGACACGTCGGGCCCTGCCGGGTCACCCCCTTTACAGAAACAATGGACCGCGCGGACGGGGTCGGTTACGCCCCACTATCGGGGATCTGAGCCACTTCCTGGGGGTGACGCGTGCTCCCCGCCCCGGGCATGCGTGCCGCTGCATGATTGCTCTCTGAACTAGACCCTGACGTCATGCCAGGGGGCGCCTTTGGGGAACATCCTGCTCGGCCAACCAACAAAAATCAGTCTCCCGTACTTAGGACAGTGATTATTTAGTTTCACAGCTATGTGTCTCTTAACCTTCCCTGAACTAGGCATTAGTCCAGCTGACCCCCGCACGCAACAATACCTTGACACCGGCATATCTCCCCCCATCTTTTGCTTAGCATACCACATAGTTGTCGTCATACCACCTCTTCCACCCGGCACACCTCCGATGTCTCGCCTCCTCCCGTCACCAATTCCTGGTCTATTACCCCACCTATGGCCTCCTCCCGGCCGCAGCAGCTGTCTGGACTCACCGCCTCCTCCAGTCACCAATTCCTGGTCTATTACCCCACCTATGGCCTCCTCCCGGCCGCAGCAGCTGTCTGGACTCGCCGCCTCCTCCAGTCACCAATTCCTGGTCTATTACCCCACCTATGGCCTCCTCCCGGCCGCAGCAGCTGTCTGGACTCACCGCCTCCTCCCGTCACCAATTCCTGGTCTATTACCCCACCTACGGCCTCCTCCAGGCCGCAGCAGCTGACTGGACTCACCGCCTCCTCCCGTCACATCACGTCCACGAAGTAGTCGGGCTGCCGGCCGTCGGCGGCGGCGGCGGCGCCGACCGGCCCGGCCGCCGACCGCTGGCTCGTCACCGTCGTGGCCACAGACTCGGTGCCGTCACTACTGGAGCCGCCGCCGCCGCCGCCCGGGCCGCCACCGCCGGGCTCCAGCCGCCGCCGCTGGGATCCGGCCGACGAGCCGCCGCTGCCGCTGCCTGCAGAGGGGGACGCACAGGGGCGGCGGCGTCAGTACACGGTATGGCAACAGTCCTCAAACGGCTGGTTAGCTAATTTAACAGAAATGGTTTAGCAAAAAGACAAACAAATATCGTGATGGTGGGGGTAACGTTATGCAGTTGATCGGCATCCGGTATTTATCAAACGTTATTCTCGTTTCAGCAACGAAGAAACTATTCAATTCTAGCAGAGACAGGGGAGGATTAAATATTAACATAACGGACCTACTATAAGCCATCAAGGAACATGCCAGCACTCCCGACAGCACACATTGTTGACAGGTAAACATGACAGCAATAAACAAACCACCACCACCACCTACTGAAACTGCGAACCAAGGGAAGGAAACGGGACCGTTCAGTTGACGTCTGGTTCCCTATCCGCTGTTATCCTCGTAAAAACCCGAGCAGAGCCCTGAGTCAGTCACACACGCAGCAGCAGCAGCAGCCCCATTTCTGGGATTAACTGGTCCCTTGGCGACGCTCAGATGATCTGGCCCGCCGACCACAACCGGCCACCGGCCCGTCCGGTCACAAGACTCCATCCGTCCGGTCACCGGACCCAGACCAACGGGAAGTCCGGCCACCAGACCCAGAACAGCGGGAAGCCCTGTCACCAGACCCAGACCAGCGGGAAGTCCGCGCAAGTCCCCAGTTGTACCAGATCATAACGGCAGAACACCACCGACAGTCACAACCTGCAGTTAATTCCGATACTATAAATATACACTGGCTGAAACCACAGCCGCGGGGATCAACCGAACATTAACCACACGGCCACGCATGTTGCCCGCAGCCAGCCAGCCAGTGTCTTCCTCTAACCCGCCCCCTGACGGAGCGTTCCTGTCTAGATCCCGTGGTGGTTCTGAGGTTTTGTGACGATGCGACCGCTGCCGTTTATCGTGGGGGCTTCTCGCGCCGACCCAAGCGGGGAACCGAGGGGGACTCATGCAACAGCCAGACTCGCACCGGAACACATGGAGGCGACCCGAACGCTCTACAGACTGAGCCACCCGGACCTCTCCCGTCCGAATCTAAGCACCCCCCCCCCCCCCCCTCCACCACGTAGTCCCGTCTAGTGTCCCAAAATTCCATTTTTGATGAGGTGTCAAGAGTGGAAAATTCGAGAGAAAAAAAACGAAAAAACCAACCAGGGCAAAAAAAACATGACATGATGTCTGTATTGAACATAAAAAGCAGTAGTTTTCGTTGAAATCATCTATGTTTAGTATATGTATACTTATGTCATAATCAATATCACAATTCATAATTTGGGAGTGGAAAATGCACTACTAAACTGGGGAGAGTGGAAAACTATTCACATTTGGGTGTCATTTCCCACCAAAATGGACACATTTTGGGACACTGCCCGCCTGCCCATCTCCGTTGAACACTCACCCCCCTCTCGCTGGCTGAAGCTGCCGGCTTCGTTTGTGTAGCTGAACGGCATGGGCGCATAGCCCTGCGCCGGCGGTACGTAGGTGCCACTGTAGGGCATGTGGGCGCCGGCCCAGGGGGCTGCTGAGGTAGGCGGAGGCAGCGGGCCCAGGGTGTCCCGGTCCACCTCCGAGAGGCCGTCCTCGTCCCCCAGCTTCATACCGGAGAACCCTGCACAGACACACAGACAGACATACACAGTCAACAGGCCGTCCTGTCCCCCAGCTTCATACCGGAGAACCCTGCACAGACACACAGACACGCAGACAGACAGACACAGTCAACAGGCCGTCCTCGTCCCCCAGCTTCATACCAGAGAACCCTGCACAGACACACAGACAGACATACACAGTCAACAGGCCGTCCTGTCCCCCAGCTTCATACCGGAGAACTCTGCACAGACACACAGACAGACAGACAGACATACACAGTCAACAGGCCGTCCTGTTCCCTAGCTTCATACCGGAGAACCCTGCACAGACACACAGACAGATATACACAGTCAACAGGCCGTCCTCGTCCCCCAGCTTCATACCGGAGAACCCTGCACAGACAGACAGACAGATATACACAGTCAACAGGCCGTCCTGTCCCCCAGCTTCATACCGGAGAACCCTGCACAGACAGACCGACAGACATACACAGTCAACAGGCCGTCCTGTCCCCCAGCTTCATACCGGAGAACCCTGCACAGACACACAGACAGACATACACAGTCAACAGGCCGTCCTGTCCCCCAGCTTCATACCGGAGAACCCTGCACAGACACACAGACAGACAGACAGATATACACAGTCAACAGGCCGTCCTGTCCCCCAGCTTCATACCGGAGAACCCTGCACAGACACACAGACAGACAGAACAGATATACACAGTCAACAGGCCGTCCTGTCCCCCAGCTTCATACTGGAGAACCCTGCACAGACACACAGACAGACAGACACAGTCAACAGGCCGTCCTGTCCCCCAGCTTCATACCGGAGAACCCTGCACAGACAGACAGACAGACATACACAGTCAACAGGCCGTCCTGTCCTCCAGCTTCATACCGGAGAACCCTGCACAGACACACAGACAGACATACACAGTCAACAGGCCGTCCTGTCCCCCAGCTTCATACCGGAGAACCCTGCACAGACAGACAGACAGACATACACAGTCAACAGGCCGTCCTGTCCCCCAGCTTCATACCGGAGAACCCTGCACAGACACACAGACAGACAGACACAGTCAACAGGCCGTCCTGTCCCCCAGCTTCATACCGGAGAACCCTGCACAGACACACATACAGATATACACAGTCAACAGGCCGTCCTGTCCCCCAGCTTCATACCGGAGAACCCTGCACAGACACACAGACAGACATACAGTCAACAGGCTGTCCTGTCCCACAGCTTCATACCGGAGAACCATGCACAGACACACAGACAGACAGACACAGTCAACAGGCCGTCCTGTCCCCCAGCTTCATACTGGAGAACCCTGCACAAACACAGACAGACAGACACAGTCAACAGGCCGTCCTGTCCCCCAGCTTCATACCGGAGAACCCTGCACAGACACACAGACAGACATACACAGTCAACAGGCCGTCCTGTCCCCCAGCTTCATACCGGAGAACCCTGCACAGACACACAGACAGACAGACACAGTCAACAGGCCGTCCTGTCCCCCAGCTTCATACCGGAGAACCCTGCACAGACACACAGACAGACATACACAGTCAACAGGCTGTCCTGTCCCACAGCTTCATACCGGAGAACCCTGCACAGACACACATACAGACATACACAGTCAACAGGCCGTCCTGTCCCCCAACTTCATACCGGAGAACCCTGCACAGACACACAGACAGACAGACAGACATACACAGTCAACAGGCCGTCCTGTCCCCCAGCTTCATACCGGAGAATCCTGCACAGACACACAGACAGACAGACAGACACAGTCAACAGGCCGTCCTGTCCCCCAGCTTCATACCGGAGAACCCTGCACAGACACACAGACACACAGACACACAGACAGACATACAGTCAACAGGCCGTCCTGTCCCCCAGCTTCATACCGGAGAACCCTGCACA
>JAXIVJ010004075.1:80000-82500 GCA_036785665.1 Chirona hameri
ACACACACCCACACACACAACACCCACACACACACCCCACACACACACCCACACACACACACCCACACACACACACCCACACACACACACACACACACCCACACACACACACCCACACACACACACCCACACACACACACCCACACACACACCCCACACACACACCCACACACACACACCCACACACACACACCCCACACACACACCCACACACACACACCCCACACACACACCCCACACACACACCCCACACACACACCCCCCACACACACCCCCCCACACACACCCCCACACACACCCCCACCACACACACCCCCACACACACACCCCCACACACACACCCCCACACACACACCCCCACACACACCCCCACACCACACCCCCACACACACACCCCACACACACACCCCCACACACACACCCACACACACACCCCCACACACACACCCCCACACACACACCCCACACACACACCCCACACACACACCCCACACACACACCCCCACACACACACCCCCACACACACACCCCCCACACACACCCCCCACACACACCCCACACACACAGCCCCACACACACCCCCACACACACACCCCCACACACACACCCCCACACACACACCCCACACACACACCCCACACACACACCCCCACACACACACCCCCACACACACACCCCCACACACACCCACACACCCCCCACACACACACCCCCACACACACACCCCCCACACACACCCCCACACACACACCCCCACACACACACCCCACACACACACCCCCACACACACACACCACACACACACCCCACACACACACCCCCACACACACACCCACACACACACCCCACACACACACCCCACACACACACCCCACACACACACCCACACACACACCCCCACACACACACCCCACACACACACCCCCACACACACACCCCCACACACACACCCCACACACACACCCCCCCACCCACACACACACCCCACACACACACACCCACACACAACCCCACACACACACCCCACACACACACCCACACACACACACCCACACACACACACCCCCACACACACACCCACACACACACACCCACACACACACACCCACACACACACCCCCACACACACACCCCCACACACACACCCCCACACACACACCCCCACACACACACCCCACACACACACCCACACACACCCACACACCCCCACACACACCCCACACACACACCCCCACACACACACCCCCACACACCCACACACACACCACACACCCCCACCACACACCCCCACACACACACCCCACACACACACCCCCACACACACACCCCCACACACACACCCCCACACACACACCCCCACACACACACCCCCACACACACCCACACACACACCCCACACACCCACACACACACCCCCACACACACACCCCCACACACACACCCCCACACACACACCCCCACACACACACCCCACACACACCCACACACACACCCCCACACACACACCCCCACACACACACCCCACACACACACCCCACACACACACCCCCACACACACACCCCACACACACACACTACACCCCACACACACACCCCACAGACACCCACACACACCCCCACACACACACCCCCACACACACACCCCCACACACACACCACACACACACCCCCACACACACCCCCCACACACACCCCCTGACACACACCCCCCCCACACACACCCACCACACACACCCCCACACACACACCCCACACACACCTCCACACCCCACACACACACCCCACACACACACCCCCACACACACACCCCCACACACACACCCCCACACACACCCCCACACACACACCCCACACAACACACACCCACACACACACCCCCACACACACACCCCCACACACACACCCCCACACACACCCCCACACACACACCCCCACACACACACCCCACACACACACCCCACACACACACCCCACACACACACCCCCACACACACACCCCACTGCACACCCCCACACACACACCCCCACACACACACCCCCACACACACACCCCCACACACACACCCCACACACAGCACACCCCCACACACACACCCCCACACACACACCCCCACACACACCCCCACACACACACCCCCACACACACACCCCACACACACACCCCACACACACACCCCCACACACACACCCACACACACACCCCACACACACCCCAACACACACACCCCCCACACACACCCACACCACCACACACACACCCACACACACCCACACACACCCCCACACACACAACCCCCACACACACACCCCCAACACACACACCCCACACACACACCCCCTCACACACACACCCCCCACACACACACCCCCACCGCACACCCCCCACACACACCCCACACACACAGACCCACCACACACACACCCCCACACACACACCCCATCACACACACCCCCACACACACCCCCACACACACACACACACACACCCCCACACACACCC